>OY755183.1:16830967-16955878 GCA_963576735.1 Bedellia somnulentella
CTAAAATAGTCGAGTTTTCTTTTGCTGTAATTTTAACGCTAGGCACTCCTCTGTCCAATTAGATAGCCATTGGGTATAATTGATTAGCTACACTCACCCTACACCTCTCAATCAAAACCCTTTTTTTCTAATATATTCTCAATTTCCCGTTTTGGTTATGGTGTAGATTAAAAAAAATCGTTTGATCAAAGACCTTAGAAGGTTAAAAGACCGTGCATCATGTGTCTACACCCAGCAGGATCACCTGTCTGGGAGACTTATGTGTGACTCAGGGAATAAAAATTACATCTGTTCTATTGAATAATGCTGATAACAGAGTTTATTTCGTATTAAAAGCGTATTTAAAAAAGCGACCTCCAGCTAGTGAAAGCTTAGAATTGGTATTAAATTTTAGATCTGTTCAACCTGCAAAGTAACCTCCATTCAGCGGACTTTTTGTCTTAAAGTTATTTTTTTGTAACTTGCACATTAAACAAATATTTTTAACAATTTATAATGCTATTAAAATTGTATAAATAAATACTCACGGCTATAAATCCCTAGGAGGGGGGTAGCCTCAGAATGAGACATTCGTCAGCCACTTTTGCAAGTTGAGTGGAGAAAAGTTAGAAAACTAAAGGTTTTTGGTGATGGTTCTCCAACCGTATCGCCCAATAATCACTTACAACGCCGCAATACCCTTAGTCACCTCTTCTTACAAACACCCACGGGAAGAAACTACTACTAGTACTATTCTAAGCCGAGTCTACACAGCAATTCGTACATCTTGTGTTAAATGTGCTATAGACTTTTTTGTATTCTACCCTTATACCTGTTTAATGCTTTATACCTTTTATTTAGTAATTAATTAATAAAATTACTTAAAAATAGTTTTTTTAACAAGTTTAATTTGTTTAGTACGCTGACTGGAAGTTTCTTTGCAGCTTGATTATGGCTGAAGTAAGGACTTCAGTTAAATAAATAAAATCCTAGACAGGTGATTCCGCTGGGTGTCAGCACATCAGTGATAAGAGAGAGGGTAGGCCTGTCATACTTTCCATGAATCTACCTACCTACTATATATTGAAAATATACTCACGCATTTGTCGAGAAAAGACATATTGGTGTAGACCCGGCTCAGGATTTGAACATGCTTTTCTGGCATGAAAAATACCATAAGTTTCGCTATAACGGCTGTAATGCTAGACTTACTTATTTACACTCACGCCCATTATTCCCATTGGGGTAGCCAGAGACCTTCTATCGCCACTTAGCAATTAATTATGCTAGACGATTTAGTATTTATTTATTTATTATATAAGGATCATCAACAGCAACACATATTATATTGTAAGTTGAAACAGTACAGTAAATAAGGCCAATAACAGATGATCACAAGTTAAAACAAAATACACACACAGTTAATTCAAAAGAAAAAAAATAAACTGAACTATCTAAGACAAAATGAATAACAACAGAAAAAGAAATAAAAATGCTAAACAATTGAGAAAAGAATAAAATTTAATAGTAATGATACTTGAATGATAATATGTGTGGTGTGTGTAATGTGTGTTATGATGTTCGAGTGTATATGAGAATGTGAGTGTATGTATGTGAATGTGATTGTATTGATATGCATAAACGTTATATAATAGTAAAACCTTATTTAAATAATAGGACATAGAAATGGTTGCATCTACCTAAACAACTATAGCGTCTAGAACCAAGCGCTTGAAAATAGACTTGCTATGCAAACGGATCGAGGGAATAAAAATATTTGTTGTAGTCAACGTTGTATAGGCGCGTTATGAGCATAGTTGGTTCTAGCCTCTAGCAAATGGTAAGTGAAACATTTCTAAAAGTATGGCGAGTTCTGAGCGCAGGCGTGTTTAGTCCAATTTGGCGGCGCTGGTCAAGTTGTTAAATTTTGTGATGTTTGCATGACGGTTCGTAGGTGCAGTCTGCAGTCCCATCGTTTAGTTCTGAAGTCCAAGTGACGTATAAATATGAGTTGTATCGACTCAATCATTTGAATATACTTTAGATAATGCTGGGACCAAATAAAGGAAGCGAATTCTGGAACACTACGTACATACATATGCGTAATAAATAGATTTTATACAATTAAGATAATTAAAAGGCTCACATACCCTCATAACAAAGCCCAAATTACGATAAGCGCGATCGGTGATATCGTCTAAATGATTTTCAAAGGTGAGCTTCGAATCCAAGGTGACTCCTAGATCTTTCACGGAGTTAACTCGTTTTATTGGCTGGTTATCTAAGTAGTAGGTTTGCTGGATAGGTCGAAGATTCCGTGAAAAAGATATCTGAACGCACTTTAAAACGCTAACGTTTTCTTTGTTGGCTTTGTAATATGCTGGCAAGCTATCGAGATCCCTTTGAAGCTTATCGCAGTCGTTTTCATTGCGAATGTCGCAGTAAATATTTTTGTCATCCGCATACATAATAAAATTTGACTCTCCAAAGACGCTGTAAATATCATACAATATGCGTTAAACAAAAGAGGGCCCAAATGAGATCCCTGGGGAACCCCCGAGGGTACATCCACGTAGTCGGATCTATAACCTCCCAACACTACAACTTGGTGCCGATTTTCAATATAAGAAGACAACCAGCGAAGCAAGTCACCCTGCACGCCCAATTCGAGTAGTTTACGTAATAGAATATTATGGTCTGTACGGTCGAAGCATTTTTCTATGTCGGTGTATATGACGTCAACTTGAACCCGACGCTCCATACTGTGTAGAAGGGAATCTACAAAGACTATTAAATTTGTATTGTCAGATTTGCCCCGTATGAACCCATGTTGTTGGGGAGGAAGTTTAGGTCTAATTACGGGATAGATGTGGTTGTATACTATTTTCTCTAAAACCTTAGCAAAAACGTTTAAAATAGATATAGGTCTGTAATTAGATAATTTATATTTTGGCCCCTTTTTATGGCTAGGTAAAATTAGTGCATCTTTCCATTTAGAGGGGAAAACCCCTTCTTTGAAAGATTTGTTATAAATTATGCACAGAGCTGATGAAAAAATTTCTAGCGTACATTTTAATAAAAAATGGTGGAATACCATCTGAATCAGCACCAGCGTTAGGATCCAAGGATAGTAATAGCTTATAAATTTCATCTTCATCCGTCTTTAAACTGCAAATAGTATTCCCAGTGTCGCAATAGGGAGGGGGGAGTGTATCTGAGGTATAGTTGTTAGAGGGTTGAGAAAATACCGAGCTAAAAAACTTATTAGAGGTGTTGCAAATAATTTGCCCAGAGTCCAGCGATATGTTTTCGTGCTCAAATGCTCTTGGATAAGATGACTCACCACGTTTTCCTTTTATGTAAATCCAGATCTGTTTCGGGTTAGTCTTTAAATTATTTTGAATACTTATCAAGTAGTTGTTGTAACAACCCCGGGCTAATAATTTACAGCGCCTACGTAAGAGTGAAAACTCGTAGTAATCTAACGGGTTTTTGTTTTTTTTCCACCGAGAGTGAGCATGATTTTTTTCTCGCAAGGCCTTCGTGAGGGCAGATGTATACCACTTAGGATATTTACGGCCTCGCGTACGTGTATCTAAGGGAACAAATTTAGTTATTAATTTATTAAGTATTATTGAGTTTTATTCTAAAGGCTGTTCGTCGCTTATATTTATTAATTCTCACTGAAATTCAAAGCAGCCGGTGCCATAAAAAACTTATTTTGTAACACGTACAACGGCCTTCAACTATTTATAATTAAAACAAATGTCACCAAGGAATCAAGAAAAAACACAATATTACGATTTTAAAAATCAATTTTATTAACACAAGCACAATAAAAATAACAATTTATCAAACGAATACAAAACAACCAAGTTATATTTACAAACTCTTCACTTACATCGATTTTTTACATTCTTACAATATCTCACTGTTTACTTAAACATATCACACAGCGCCACAGGCAACTTACACTTTCCTACATTTTACTCCTATTATTACTAGATGTACTTTTCTAGATACACAAAACAATTTACAGTATTGCTCTACCAGAAGGGCAAGCACGAGCGGTGTTTAACACGTTGGCTGCCATGAGCATCACCGGTGGGATAAATTTTTATTTTCTGTGTGGCCATGAGCATCACCGGTGGGATCAAAAGCAAAATTTTCAGGCTATTATTATGGGGATTTTTTGGGGGCCAAAGTCAAACTGTGAACGCTATTTTGAAGAAAATTCAAAATTATTCATATTTTTATTGCAAGCTTCTGAGGGACTTAAAAAATTGGTATAATATAATAATGGTATAGTATAATATATAATATTGGTATAATTGGTGATGCTCATGGCATCTCAGTAATAAGGCTATGCTGTGAGCGTAACCGGTGGGACCATAAAATATGTATGGGGCGTAGGAGCAGTACTTAAGGTGAAGTATGGTGGGCAGCCAACGTGTTAAACTAGTTATCGCGTGGGATAACGCAGCCATCTCTTACACACTTACTTAGTATCGTATATTGCCATCTCATTCTAACCGTTTTGTCCGTATAACCGTGTCGATAAAATAGCGCTCGTGCTTGCCCTACAGGCCTTTTGATAACAAAAAAAACAAAACATAAAAGTTACGAAGGCTAAGTTAGAAGAAATATCACAACCCTGGAAGAGTATAGTGAGACAGTGCTATTATTTATTATATTCATATTTACAAGCCTCGCATAGGAGAAATCCTTTTGTTCAAACCTTTTACTAAATGTTGAATTAATCTACTCTTGTTTTTTGTAATGTTTTTTTACGAAACGAAACTGGCCAAATAATTTATCTTATAACTAAAATGGGCGCAACGGTAGAAGAACACTAAATACATAGAAAAACTAATATAATATAAACTGGAATAATCTGCTAAACAAAGCTAAACACGCCTATTTGTTTTTAGTATTAGTGGATATAAAAAGTGCTGATGTATTGAGAAATATCATTACTTCTATTTTATCAATTTTATATTATTTGACAAAAGAATCATTTATTAGTATCCGAAATACAAATTCACCACATATTTATGATCAAATCATCGTCGCATTAACAATACGTTCGAGTTATTGAATTTGCTTTGTTAACCCTCGTTATACCGTTTAAGAGAATGATATTTTTAAAAAAAAGAGGTATGTAAGAGAGTGATGTGAATCAAATATTTTTTATTCTTTAATAATTACATATAAAGATTCGCCGATTGAAGGTTTAAAATCCATCAAGCATTTAAATTATACATACATACATACATATACTCACGCCGTTAATTCCCATTGGGGTAGGCAGAGACTATCGATCGCCACTTCGTACGATCCTGGCAAACCTCTCTTGCTTCGTCTACATCCATCAATCTTTTCATACATGCTCTTTTATTCTTCATACTTCGGACGCCTGCCTTTTTGAGCACACTTTCAATTTGGTCCAAGTGTGTCTTTCGTGGCCGTCATTTTTTTCATTTAAATTATCTTAAGCAATTAAACCATGCAAGGGGTAGACAGATAAACAGTAATGGTTACACGGGTTCTATATAGAGAAAATATATAATTGTATGTATGTACTCATTCGTTTGATCCATTTGCCTAGTATACTGTTACATAACAATAAAAGCTATGCGTGTACTTATATTGATATCACTGTGCAAAGTTTTCTGCGACCAGGTAAAAAAAACACAATCAAATTATTCCACTAAAGATATGGCAAATTAGTTTCAAAAATCTTCGTAAATCGCGTTGTGAATTAAATATTTTGTATAAGAAATAATTTTTCTGATAAATTTGAAGCAAATATTAACTAATTTCAGTAAATGTAATTTAAATTGGCCGGTATAAGTTAATTTAAATCTTTTTGTTCATGAAAACCTCATGTGGAGATCGCGCTGGCAGCAAAATTTTTCTTTCCTTTATTTATTCTTTATTTGTCGGTATAAGTTAAGTCAGAATAGCCTTAACTAACTTATTAAGTAAAAAAAATACATTAAGATTATTTTCGCCTTTATCATGAACTTTTTGAATCATCTTTCACACTTGATTTCTTAAGATAGTAATTTTTGTCCATTGCTTTCATTACACTTATTACAACCCATTTTAATAACAAGACTTACATAGTTTTTTTGTTTAATTTTTTTCCCAATTTTCTTTGAGGTTAGGTGAAAAAACAGCAAAGATTTACTGGCCATTAGACACCACTATATAATTTGTATTCATACTTAGGTAGAGAAATATTTATATACCGCGATGTACCGCAGTTTATTTCATACTATATCCTAAAACTGTTATGAAATTATGTCAAATTTTCTAAGGATTATTAGAAGCGAGATCAGTAAACGTAAAGTGATTTCACAACTACCACAATATAGTAAAGCACAACCTCTTTTGATATTAATGAGGTTTTTATATAATTTAAATCTTTTTGTTCATGAAAACCTCATGTGGGGATTATTACTAATAAATAAAGGAAAGATTTTTTTTTATTTTTTCCCCGCCTGTGTCGAAAATTTTCTTTCCTTTATTTATTTGTTATTTATGAGGTTTTTATATTTTTTTTGTAGGAATTTTGCTACATTTCTGTGGCAGTGGAAATACAATTTCCACTATTTACATACGAGATATTTTAAGATATATGCCACTGATTTATTTAACATGTAAGTACCCTTAAGATAACAAAATATTCCAAAATGAAGCACTAAATTATATTTGTGCAGTATAATCAAACTATGTAACATAAGTTAACTAAAAATATGTGAATTAAAAAAGAATGCGCATTCAGTAACGTATATACATCAGACATAATATACCATTACACAATCGCACAAACACATATGCACATATATATATATATATAAATAAAGCATTATTAATGCTGCATAGGTATCAGAAAATGACGTATATGAAAATATGGTTATATTAACCTTTTATTTAGTCATTCATTGTCTATTATATGATATTTTTAAATGTAAAAGTGCAAGTTGTGTATGCGGGTATGGCCAGATTATAGGTCGCATTTTTTGGTTTTTGTTTTTATATAACTATTACTACTGCTACTATTTATTTTGTTGCTAATTTGTGTGTCACTCCAAATGGGTGCTGTGCTGACTGAAAACCAGTGTTGTGTGTTCTACACACAACAATAAGCTGAGGCAGGACCTTTTCACATTTGTTAAATTTATAATTTATCACTTGTTTTTTATTGTTTTAATGTTTAACTAAACTTTGTAAGTACCATTTAGTAATTCAAATGTGAATAAATGTCTCTTCTTCTTCTTCTTCATTTCTTTGTGTGTAGAGGCTTAGAATCGCACGAACCCAATTCTTCAAGAAGTACTTACGGGTTTGACTCATCACCCAGCACACTTTATCTTAAAATCTTTTACTACTCAAATATCAAAGTGGCAAAGAAAGTTGATTTGACTACCCATTTTTATAATTTATAGCCGTCGGTTTATGCTGATATCTATTTAAACACTTAAATTTCCATCGGCTCAATAATGTGGCAAGCAAAACGAATGCGTGAGTAAATATCACTCTATTTTAGCCTTATTCCACTTTAATACTGACTGGTTTAGTTTTCATTCATTTATATCAAACCTAGATTTCTTTATTTCAAATCTTAACTTCTACTACTGGGGCACAAAAGACAAATTATTTTTTCTAAACTTCTAAAACATACCATCATGTATCCCGATAGGAACTAACACAGCCAAAAATATAACCAAATTCCTAACCAACGATTTCCAATCATCAGGCACTGCATACGGTAATATCACGACCGTCAATTTATGCAACTCGTGGGCAGCGCAAATAAATATATAAGACGTTAAAATTAAGTTCAAAACTGGAGCACTAGGAATTAACACTAAGACCCCATGAGTATCGGCTGCTAGCCAAATATGGGATTGGCTTACAAATAATTCTAAAGTAAAGGTCCCAATCCAGGCAAAAAGGCCCGAATGTTTGGTCCTTAAGGCCCCACTTACGTTTCTTAGTAAAATATAGCTAACTATAGGGATAAAAGCGACATAACTATGTATTTCGTTACAATCGAAGGCATTTGTGCAGAAAAATGTGAAGGTAACATAGGAACCGATGCCAATAAAGGCTAACAAGGTAGCGGATAAGGCTAAACCGGGGGTGAAAAGGTTGCTGTGGTTTTTGTCGTCTAGCAAGTTGTATCGTTGGGCTAGTAAGTATGCTATCGCGAATATTATGCCGTAAGCCATTGAATATCTGAAATTAAAGAAATAATTGACTGAGTAAATTATGTCAGTTGAATGTTGAAATTAGAATATGCAGGTAGTTTGAAATACATGAACAGTTTCTTACAGACTTAACTACTGAAAATACTAAAACACATATTTTTACAGTTATTAATACATACATACATACATATATGCACGGCTATAAATCCCTAAAAGGGGTAGCCAGTGCTAAGGAATTAGAAATTCCTCAGCCACTTTTGGAAACTTTTGTGGGGAAAAGATGGTAAAATAAAGGTTGGCGGTGATGGGTCTCCAACCGCATCGCCCAAAAATCCCTCAAAAGCCCCAATACCGTTAGTCCTCTTACGTACACCCACCGGAAGAATGGGGCAGTGCTATTCGAAGCCGACACTACACAGCATTCATTAATACACACCATTAGAATGCGATTACTACAAAAATGTGCTTTCGTAAGATCCTTGGCTTCGAATATGGATGTCTCGCGATCCCCAGGGATAGAAATTAAGATTGCGTGCTTCGGGGGGCACACAAACTCATCGGTCCCTGTTATCACCATAGTAGTAGTCGTTAGTCTCCCAACCAGTACTAGGCCATTTTGTTATACTGTTGCTAAATCATCCTTTTCGGTGTAGGCTCAAGACTATTGGTAGGAACATATATGGGCAGTGATCATTATGTACATATTTATATTAAATCGCCGTGTAGTGACGGCTTAGAATAACACTACCCCATTTCTCCCCGTGTGTGATCGTAAGAGGCGACTAAGGGTATAGGGGCTTTTTAAGTGATTTTTTGGGCGATGTGGTTGGAGACCCGTCACCAAAAACATTTATCATTACCATCTTTTCCCCAATCAACTTCCAAAAGTGGCTGAGGAATTTCTCATTCCAAAGCTCTGGCTACCCCGTTAAGGGATTTATAGCCGTGAGTATACGTATGTATGTATGTTATATTAAATCATACCTGTCTTGTTTCCACTGCAACCACCATTGGTGAATGTCGTCGTCTGAGTTTACAAACAACGCTTTCCATGGACGAGTCACAAATATTCTCTGGAATAACACCTGAAATATAGAGGTTATTAGAATGGATTAGAAAAACTTTTTGTTGCATTGCAGTAAAACAATATATTTTTTAATAATAAATAATAATAAATCTTTATTTCAGGCATCTACATCTGGCCCATAAAATATAAACAAAACAAAATCAAAATCAAATCAAAATAAAATACAAACACATAAATTAATTAATTAAATCAAATTAGACAGATAATTAACAAAACGTGCAGCAATTTAAAATAATAATGATAAAAAAATAATAATGATATAATGAATTAATTAGAAATTAACAATTTATTCAATTAATTAAATTTTAAATGTAGTTCCCAAAACTTTTTTTAAAAATAAGTTATTAAATTAGTGGTGGTTTTTGTATATGCTGTGTAGTGTCGGCTTAGAATAACACTACCCCAATTCTTCCGATGGGTATACGTAAGAGGCGACTAACGGTATTGGGGCTTTTAAGGGATTTTTGGGCGATGCAGTTGAAGACCCATCACCAACAACCTTTATTTTACCATCTTTTCCCCAATTACTTTCCAAAACTGGCTGAGGAATTTCTAATTCCTTAGCTCTGGCTACCCCATCTAGGAATTTATAGCCGTGAGTATATGTATGTATGGATGTATGGTTTTTGTATAGTTTTTAAAAAGGTACTGACTATTTTTCAGCTTTAGCTAGTTATTTTTAAGAAAAACTAAATAATATTATTATTATTATTTTGTATTGTCAGAGAAAGTTTTTGAATTAGATAAGAAGATAGAAGATATTAATAAACACATTATAAGCATAACGATGATGAACTCACCTCACTCATATAAAGCACAGTGATGATAACGAGCAGTCCCATTATCTTGACAGCAATGTACAAATATTGATACGGCTTCGATTCCACTGTATGGGTAGACGCTGGCACTATGTGTGGTGGTAACACTAGGATTATGTACATCTGGGAAAAATTAGATAAAACTTTGTGAATACTTTAAAGACGAAATATGGATATTAACTTTGTTACGATTTAAAGGTACATACATACATACATACATATGCTCACGGCTATATTTCCCTAGAATTATAAATTCCTCAGCCACTTTTGGAAGTTGAGTGGGGAAAAGATGGTAAAAATAAAGGTTTTTGGTGATAGGTCTCCAACCGCATCGCCCAAAAATCCAAAAAAAAGCCCCAATACCCTTAGTCGCCTCTTACGACACCCGTGGGTAGAAAGAGGTAGCGACATTCTAAGCCGGCACTTCACCGCTAAAGGTATTTTTTTGTTATTAACTTAATCGATAGTTTCTGCCTACTCTAATGGAAACTAACGGCAGAGTATATGTATTTATATATGTGTTACTCAAATTCGTAACAAATTTAGCTGCGCAGTGGCGGTTTAGAATAGCACTAAACTGTTTTTTCTGAGGGTTTTGTGAATTCGTTTGGGTTCAAAGTTTTGGGGCGTTTAAATTATGGTTGGGTGACGTGGCTGGTGGCCTATTAACAACTATCCTTTACTTCGAAATGCTTTCCTATTAAACTTCCAAAAGTAGATGAGTACATACATATACTCACGGCTATAAATCCCTAGAAGGGGTAGCCAGAGCTAAGGAATTAGAAATTCCTCAGCCACTTTTGGAAAGTTGAGTGGGGAAAAGATGGTAAAATAAAGGTTGTTGGTGATGGGTCTCCAACCGCATCGCCTAAAAATCCCTTAAAAGCCCCAATACCGTTAGTCACCTCTTACGTACACACACCGGAAGAATTGGGGTAGTGCCATTTTTGGTTATTCTAAGCCGATACTACACAGCTTTATGATTGGTCAATGTAACCGCATAAGGTTGTATTATGATTATGTTTACGGAAAATGAACAAATAGTAACAGTACCAATGCTGTGATACATACCAAGCTATACCAGAATGAGACGAGCGGTATGAAACTATAGAACTGGTAAGGTCTGTTCATGGTAAGACACAATATCACTGTCAGGAAGTTCAGACGAAATATCACTTTGAAGTATCTGAAATTAAATAAAAATATACACTGCAGAACAATGAAATTTCATCTGTGGTACTAGCACGCTCACTGATAATATTATTTAGTATTGGAAACATTTGAAAATTTAATAGGAGGAAATTATAAATTATGGTATGGTTGGTGATGGATCACTAACCAATTCGTCCAACAATCACTTCAAAATCCATGAAGCGATATCTAGTTCGCTCATTAAGCTTCAGCTCACTCGCACACTAGTTGCGTCTCTTTCATATTGTACATCGTGGTATAAAAAAAAACTCATGACAAATTAAAAGTTACTCTTGGCTATACAGCTTTGTAAATGTAAAAACAAAATAAAATAATAAAAAAACTTATGAAATATATGCTAGTAAGAACTATGTAAAAATAGCTATGCATTTTATTTTATTGTCTTAAAATCCTTATTTCCAATTAAACAAACAAAACTGTTCATACTACACTCTAAAACTTACCTCACAAAAGAAGTATCCCCAGTGTTCCAAGTATAATAAAAATGCCCGAATCCGGTCAAAAACAGGTAGGAGCTGACCAGAGCTCTGGCCAACATGTATATTGGCAACACTTTGTGCGCGCCCGTCACCTATAAATAAAAAAATAAAAAAAACATTTATTTCAAAGTGAAAAGACAAATCTTTGTTTCTTAAACGTTTTATTTATTAAATTTCAACTTAATACTAAGTTTAATTACCTGGTATATCAGTATGACGGATTGCATCCAGCCTTTCCACTCGTTGGTTTGCGAGCTGTGGAGCACTCTGGGGGGGATATATTTGGTCAATTATTATTAAATTTGAATAAAAAAGGACAAAAAAGATTATAGGATATGTACAACACACAAACAAAAAATAACATTTGTGCAACACATAAAACAATACATAATTAAAATAACAGAAACAAGAAACTAAGACGAATCCTATGCATCAAAATGGTCATTGGCTCAGCAAGATACCACAGATGCTAAGAATTTAACAACTGTGACGCTGATTTGATGAAATTTCAACATGTGAAAGTGTTACTAATAAATAAAGGAAAGAAAAATTTCGACACAGGCGGGGATCGAACCCGTTAGTTAGGCGTTTTCAACATTTGCATTCTATCTGAAAAGATGGACAAATGGCCTTCCGAATTAGATAAAAACGTGGTAGGAAACGCAAACACTACTTAAACGTGTAAAAAAATAAAGGATAGTAGAATTTCGCGCTGGCAGTCATTGACACGGTAGCTCAATTGGCACAGCGTCGGGGCGTATACCCGAGGTCGCGGGTTCGATTCCCGCCTGTGTCGAAATTTTTCTTTCCTTTATTTATTCTTTATTCATTAGTAATAATCCCCACATGAGGTTTTCATGAACAAAAAGATTTAAATTATATGATAGTTAGGCGTTTTCAACATTTGCATTCTATCTGAAAAGGTAGACAAGTGGCCTTTCGAATTAGTAATAATTCGGAGGTAGGAAACGCAAACACTACTTTAACGTGTAAAAGAAATAAAGGATAGAAGAATTTCGCACTGGCAGCCAACTGACACGGTAGCTCAGTTGGCAGAGCGTCCGGGGTGTTTACCCGAGGTCGCGGGTTCGATCCCCGCCTGTGTCGAAATTTTTCTTTCCTTTATTTATTCTTTATTCATTAGTAATAATCCCCACATGAGGTTTTCATGAACAAAAAGATTTAAATTATATGATAGTTAGGCGTTTTCAACATTTGCATTCTATCTGAAAAGGTAGACAAGTGGCCTTTCGAATTAGTAATAATTCGGAGGTAGGAAACGCAAACACTACTTTAACGTGTAAAAGAAATAAAGGATAGAAGAATTTCGCACTGGCAGCCAACTGACACGGTAGCTCAGTTGGCAGAGCGTCCGGGGCGTTTACCCGAGGTCGCGGGTTCGATCCCCGCCTGTGTCGAAATTTTTCTTTTCTTTATTCATTGGTATTGGGGCTTTTAAGGGATTTTTGGGCGATGCGGTTGGAGACCCATCACCAACAACCTTTGTTTTACCAACTTTTCCCCACACAACTTTCCAAACGTGGCTGAGGAATTTCGAATTCCTTAGCTCTGGCTACCCCTTCTAGGGATTTATAGCCGTGAGTATATGTATGTAGCATAATGAAAATGCCCAAAAACAGATAAGAACTAACCAAAGCTCTCAATTTGCTGAAATTTCAACATGTGAAAGTGTTCCATGCATAATAAAAGTTACCTGGTATATCTGTATGACGGATTGCATCCAACCTCTGTGGGTACAATAAATAGTATGAATAGTAAGTGATGATAAAAACTACAAGCAACATATTTATGTATCTGATTAGTAAAATTTCACTGTTCATGGATTTCCAATTGCATCGCTCATCAATCACTTCACTTTTTATAGAAAAACAAACATACATAAATACATATACTCACGGCTATAAATCCCTTGAAGGGGTAGCTAGAGCTAAGGAATCAGAAATTCCTCAGCCACTTTAGGAAGTTGTGTCATCGCATCGTTGTCGCATCGCCCAAAAATCTTTCAAAAGCCCTAAAACCGTTAGTCGCCTCTTACGTACACCCACCGGAAGAAATGGGGTAGTGCTATTCTAAGCCGACACCACACAGCAAAATATAATATGTGTAATAGAAAAAGATAAATACATATTCGGACTATAAATACCGAGAAGAGGTCTCAAGAGGTAGCCAGAGCTTCGAAATTATACATTTCTCAGCCAGTTGGAGGTTGAATGGGGAAAGGATAGTAAATAAGGGTTATTGGGATGGGTCTCCAACCGCAACGTCTAACAATCACTTTAAAAAAACCAATACCCTAAATCGCCTTTTGCGACAGCTACGGTAATAACTAGCTTAATGCTATTCTAACCCGAAACTACACATCTTAACTACATACATACACATATAATATAGTATACACTCACAGCCATAAATTGGACCAGATTTATAAGGAGGATTATGTTAGAAATAAAGTATGGTCGGTGACAAGTCTCCAACCGTATAGCAGTCTGTAGAAAGGGGTAGTGACATTCTAAACCATACATATACATACATAATTATACTCACGGCTATAAATCCCTAGAAGGGATAGCCAGAGCTAAAATAAAATTAGAAAATCTTCAGCCACTTTTGGAAAATTGAGTGGGGAAAAGATGGTAAAATAAAGATTGTTGGTGATGGGTCTCCAACCGCATCGCCCAAAAATCCCTTAAAAGCCCTAATACCGTTAGTCGCCTCTTACGTACACCCATCGGTAGGAACGGGGTAGTGTTATTCTAAGCCAACACTACACAGTGAATTACCAACACTACAAATATAATTTAAATCTTTTTGTTCATGAAAACCTCATGTGGGGATTATTACTAATAAATAAAGAATAAATAAAGGAAAGAAAAATTTCGAACCCCGCCTGTGTCGAAATTTTTCTTTCCTTTATTTATTATATTTTATAAGCCAAACAATATAAAAAACCACATACCGACTATACCGGGAATCCTCAGTGAAAAACAGTCCCAAAGCGAACACATATCCGACAGGCAACCAAAAACTCCATTCGGAATAATACTTATTCTCCTTCATGAAGAAATTGGTTCGATCACACAAATAGAAATAAGACATCAACATCCCCAATTTGGCTAAAGATGTTATAATACAGGGTTCGGGGGACGAAGGGGTGGCTTGGTGGACCATTGTGTAGCCTGTGAGACATTGCTGAAGGGATTTCGATGAATGCCATATTTTTTTTATTATGGCTAATACGGCGCTGAAATTAAGAAAAAGAATGTTAGTGGTGTTATTTACTAAGTTATGTTTGGGAAGTTCTTTTTTCATAAATAAAAGATGTTATTAAAGGAAAGAAAAATTTCGACACTGGCGGGGTTCGAACCCGCGACCTTCGGGTATACGCCCCCGTCGCTCTGCCAACTGAGCTACAGTGTCAGTTGGCAGAGCGACGGGGGCGTATACCCGAAGGTCGCGGGTTCAAACCCCGCCAGTGTCGAAATTTTTCTTTCCTTTAATAACATCTTTTATTTATGAGTAATAATCCCCACATGAGGAATTCATGTCAAAAAACATTAAATTAAGTTCTTTTTTATTATTGTCAATACATACATACATATACTCACGGCTATAAATCCCTAGAAGGGGTAGCCAGAGATAAGGAATTAGAAACTCCTCAGCCACTTTTGGAAAATTTATTGGGGAAAAGATGGTTAAATAAAGGTTGTTGGTGATGGGTCTCCAACCGCATCGCCCAATAATCCCTTAAAAGCCCCAATACCGTTAGTCGCCTCTTACGTACATTCATCGGAAGAAATGGGGTAGTGTTATTCTAAGCCGACACTACACTGCTGTAAAATTATGTGGCTTATGAAACTAGTCAGCAAATTTAACTATTACAGGTGAGGTGGAGTCTAAAGCACCAAGCGCTATAAGAAAAAAATGAATTTCAGCGAAAATCAAATCAGCATTCTACCATATTTTCCCCACTCAACTTCCAAAAATGGCTGAGAAATTTTTATTTCTTGTATATTTGGAGTTATTGCCGTGTAGTGCCGGCTTAGAATGTCACTACCCCTTTCTACCCACGGGTGTCGTAAGAGGCGACTAAGGGGTATGGGGCTTTTTAAGTGGTTTTTGGGCGATGCGGTTGGAGATCCATCAATAACTATATTTTATTTCTACCATCTTCTCCCCTATCAACTTCCAAATGTAGCTGAGGAGTTTAACATAACATAAACGTTCACGCCGAATATCCCCGAAGGGGTTGGCAGAGGTACTAATACTTCTGAACATCACGTGACTTAGTCACCTGGTGTTCAGAGTACCCACGTTTTGCATGGACAGTGTACTCACGTGATAGGGGGCAGGCCTATCGCCGTTTTGTACGAATACACTGCCACATGACTAAGTACAACTCAGCCATGTGGGTTTCCTCACGATGTTTTCCCTAACCGTTAACAACCATGATAAATTAACCACACATATGTCTTTAGAAAAGACAAATTGGTGTAGGCCCGACCCAGGATTTGAACACTAGTCGTTTGCACGATAACCGAGTGTTCTACCCACTGGGCTATCACGGTTGCTGAGGAGTTTCTAGCTCTAAAACTCTGGCTACCCCTTTTTGGGATTTATGGCCTTAAGTATAAGTATGTATGCTGTGAGTATATGTATGCATTTAACTTACCACAACAAAAACATAGTAAACGTCAATAACTGCAACATAGTGTAAGACTCCGGTTGCGCACAACACGACCCATCATCAAAATTCATATGATCGTTACAATACATATTGAACAAGATCTGAGCGCAATGTTTGAGAGCTTGCTGGGACACTGCCCACCCGTTCATACTTAACGCGCTTGAAGATATCAGACGACAGGATTGCCAGGTCCTACCTGCACTGTGTTTTATTATCTGAAACAATATACATTTGTTTAAAAATACGTATATAGGTAGAGTCAAGAACATACTTAGGAGAATTCGGTATGCAATGTTTTTTTTTTGGTATTTATTTAATATTTTTATTCGATAGCAAACATGAAAATATAAGACTAATTTGAATATTTTTCATTTTTAATGACTTATTGTAAAGTTATGCTTTTTTAAAGATTGTTCAACTTGTTCTCTCAATGACGTCATCGATTGAAAAAATCACGTAGCGACATGCAAATGAAGTGAAATGTTTAATATAAATGTTACTGATTGCAAAAAATTTCACAAACTTGTGATTTCAAAAGATATTATTACGATATTATATAAAATTAACCCATAATTTTCGATATTTTATAAATGAACTGCAAAAACTAATGTCTTTGAAATGACACTGAAGGTCAAACACTGTTACAGTTTTTTGATAAAATTAAGGTCCTAATAGCTTTTTTTGATTTAATTCCAATAAAATATTGTTTAGGAACATAATATCTCGAAATGGTTTTGTATAACTTTGCATACCGAATTGTATCTAGGGTATTCGAATTATTGATTGACGATGAGGCTAGAGACATATCACCAACAACCTTTATTTTATCATTTTCTCCTCACTCAAGTTCCAAGAGTAGCTGACGAATTTATAATTTAAGCTCTGGCGTACCCTTTTTGGGATAGCCGTGAGTATATGTATATATCAGAGCTATATATCCACAATGAGAAAATTACTCACATGATTTACAAAATTACTAAATAGGGATTTTTGGTGTGATTTATTTTTATTGTTTTAATGTGTCACTCGCTTATATATATTTATAATGGTACTTTGCATATGAATAAACGCTTTTCTTTCTTTCTTTGGATGATATTATTTAGTTTTTTTTAGTTGATTATAACAATGAAATGTTGATAGCTTATATAAGCATAACTGTTTCAGCTAACAATTTAAATTAATACCCACTGCCAGCTTTTCACAATCTTTTCCCTACTCAAGTTCAATCACCTCAATATTACATATACTCACGGCTATGAATCCCTTGAAGGGGTAGCCAAAGCTAGGGAATCCGTAATTCCTCAGTCACTTTTGAAAGTTGTGTGGGGAAAAGATGGTGAAATAAAGGTTGCTGGTGATGGGTCTCCACTGCCTCAACCGCATCGCCCAAAAATCCCTTAAATGCCCCAATACTATATATGTAGTATTTTATATATATATATATAGATTTCTATTCAATATATCAACTTTCTGTTTTTTAAATAAATCTAACTTAATATTACACAGAATATAATAAAAAAAATATATGAAAAGTAACACGACAAAATTAGGCAAACAAACCGCCCCAAGTCATACCCGGCCCAAAGGTTCCCATCACACTGTCAGCATTTCCACGCTGCACAGCGAGCGAAATCCTCTGGACCAGAAATGCCCCTGAGCGGTAGTCCATTCCCTGATCCCTCAAACGACGACCAATTTCCCTAACAAAGTTTCTACCCTGCGATCCCCACACCCCCATTGTCTCGACGGCTAATGGTACAAACCAGTAACTCCCCATCAGCTGCGCGTACTTTATTGATTTTTGCCGCGCTGCCATCTCCGCCGCGGCCCCAGGAGTTAAACTTGTGGAGCTAATGTGGGATGCCGCCAATGTACATACACACGTAGCATCCCATAAAAGGCAACGACCTCTTTCCCACGGTATTAAAGTGAGACCGTCCGGACGTTTCCCGTCGCTGCGGCACAAACCTGGTGGTTCCAAAACGGATGGAATGTCAGCAGAAACGAGAGCCCTCCGGACGATGTCATTGATTGAGTGATGGCGAGAGAGTCTCCCTGCGCTTTTGACACAATGTAGCCCATGACGCCCCAGCGAATCGACCGATGAACCACAAATACAGCGGTGTGGCTCACATATGTTGCATCCAAGACGAAGCGCCACGGCTACACGCAGGGAGTTGTTGTCCAGAAATGTACCTAAATGCGGAGATGGCAACGCATGCAACCAAGCACCCGACTCCGGCTGAGAGACTGCTCTCAGACGAGCAAGCTCCGCTCCCGAGCTCTGCGTCAACAACCCACCGAGGGAGGACTTGCATAGTTCCTCATCCCAGGAGCGCTGTACGCTGGGCTTCTCTGGACAATCTCCTGCCGGGCAACGGGCTCGCCACAGCTGAAAAGCCTCATCGGCGAATGGGATGCTAAAACTGTCACCATCAAAACTTAGAATACGAGTGACAAGCTTCTGCACCCCATGCGAAGAGGCCAAGAATGCTGGGAGTTCTGTGTCCTGTAGCCGATGAACACCGAGACCACCAAAACGTATTGGAAGTGCTGCCTGCGACCACTGTGAGGGAGACATATGAACGTTTAAAATTGTCTCTAATAGACACTTTAAAGTTTCGTCATATGAGTCTGCCTCCCCTCGACATAACCATACTGGGGCAGTTCGTAAAGTATATGTCAACCTTGGCTGGGAATGGCAGTTCCTAAGAACAGCAAGAGCCACATGCGCAGATAACTCCTTAAGATGTGGCTCAGCTCCAACCATGGTATTCAACTTGCTCCGCAGTACCCCCGGCACGCCTTCCGGAAAAATGGGTGCGCCCAACAACATGAAATTTGTCTTGTCAAGAACTTTCACCCCCGGCATCAATAATTCTAACTCCGCTTTGGAACTCTGTGCCAGATACCCAGAGCAAGGAAAAACCTCACATTTTTCTGAGTTCATGTGAAGGCCCAAGTCTTCTAACCCACTAATAACAGTTTTCAGATCATCCAAAACTTTCTCTAGTGGTCCGCCTATGGTACCATCATCGAGATACCAAACGTTCAATGGGGACCTCACTGATTTTACTACGTTGTGTATGGCCAGGCTGAATAAAAGTGGACCCAGGGGGTCACCCTGTTGCGCACCCACCCGAGACTCCACCAGATTTTCACCAAAGTACAGGTTACTTGGACTCGAGTAACACTGATGGAGAAACGGATATATGGATGGAACCAATTCGTGTACCTTACCCAGAATAACATCACGCTCAACCGTATTAAAAGCATTCTGGAGGTCAACCTTTACAATAATGTTGTCAGAGTTTGCCCGGTCAAAAGAAAATGAGCGGGTGGCGTGAATCGCAGCCTCGCAACCCAAGAGAACTCCGAACCCCAACTGCTGCGGTTGAAGAACACTTGATGCAACTGCCCTGACAGCGCCGCAACCAAGTTTTGCCACCAAGCGCCGAAAGACACTTCCCACTGCTATGGGACGGATCCCCCGTCCCTCTTACGCAAAGCGCATAGCGATGCACCATAAAGAAAAGGGCATACTTCTCTGTTCACCATTCCCTTTAGCATAAAGTTCGCTAGATTAACTAGCGAACGTAAGAGAGTGGCACCGTTATCCCCAGCCGCTGGCGAGATCAACTCCTTCAGTATATCGGGACGAATCCCATCTAAGCCAGCTGCGGACCCGCTGTTGAAAGACATGATTGCTCTCAATACGTCAGCTGATTCAACCACCAGTAATTCATTTGAGAGGTCAGGCTCAGGAGGGAAGATAAGGTGACGCGAGGGCGGTGGGTGCTTTCGACGTAACGACTCCAAAGTCTCCTCACTATCGTCAGCTACGGAGCAGTCTGAGAGAAGAATTCGCACAGCACCACTAAGATCACCATCATACACCTTCGATTCGACGTACTTTTAAAAAGCACGCCGGCGGTTGCCATTTCCACTCCTGAGACGAACATCCAATGGCTGAACTCCATCTAAACAACATGCTGATATATTGGCCTTAACCTTAGAGGTAAGGGACCGGTTTCTGTCATTTGACAAAGGGACCCTTAGACAGGAATAAGCAAAGCTTAAAAGATCAAGCCAATCATCGGTCCCATTGCACTCCACACACCTCTCAATGAGCTCTGACAACTTCCCAGCAGCCAGACTTCTGGCCCCCTTGGGGACGTGTTTCAAAATACTTACTTTAGTTCTCAGGGAAGACAATACTTTCAGCGAAATTGTTGGCCTACTAACGCCCACATTAGCCGGCACATCCCTCTGCCCCTGCGACTGTTGAGGCGGTGTAAACAATTGTGCATCTTTGTGCATCCGACTAATGTGGATGTTCAACCCTCGTGGATAATCAAAATCTCTTGAGGAAACAGGACAGTGAGGACATATAGCCCGATTATTAGTAATAATCATAATTAATTATACTTCATAATAATAAATTACTTACAGTAACATCCAAATTCGCGACTGATTAGACAATTATCAAAACTTCTATGTTACTTTAACATATAAAATAAAAACTTTTTATACCATATAGTTAATTTAAGTTAAAATATATGTACATTTTTACAAAATATCAAAAATAAGCTATACTAATAATATTCTAAAATATATATATGTTCATTTTGACTTAATGTTCTAATACATAATAAATACATACATATAATCACGGCCATAAATCCCAAAAAGGGGCAGGCAGAGCTTCAGATCTAGTAACTCCTCAGCCACATTTAGAGGTTTATAGGGGACAAGATGGTTTCGCCCGAAAACCACTGAAAAAGTGCCATTCCCTTAGTCGCCTCTTACGTACACCCACGGATAGAAATGGAGTAGTGTTATTCTAAGCCGACACTACACGGCAACACAATATTGTTGAGTAAATTCAAATTCGGATGCTTCACCTACACCTTTATTTAATTTGTGCCAATCATGAAGATATATAAAGGTTACCTCTTCAGCCGCCGAATTATAGGCATCAATATCCTCATTCCTTATATTCCTAAACTCATGTTTCATCTTGCTTTCCTCAACCGGTTCTATGACCTTCCACAGAACTGTTGTCATCTTTAAAGCGAGAGCATCTATTGGCTGAACTAAACGGGTGAGGTTCCTTCTGTATTCTTCTAGAGTGAGTTCTGTCGTGTTTCTTCCCTTTATTAGTTCTAGGCCTGCACTTGCTATGATTATTGACGGTGGCTTGTCTGATTGTTGCCTGGAAAGACATGTTTGTCGAATAATTAATTTATCGATCTCACCTTCCAAAGATTGTCTGGAAGAGATCGCTTTTAGCGATAAGACCGCCAATTGTACCTCACTGTAAATGTTTGATCATATTATTATTTTTGTAAATTTGTGTTTGATGTGCAATAGAGTTATTCTATTATATGTTTCATATTTACAACCTTTTTCTATCATTTGCCAAAAACTAAAAAATAATAATGAAACAAAATAAATTGAAATCTTTTTGTTCATGAAAACCTCAAGTGGGGATTATTACTAATAAAAAAGTTGTTATATTTTCATTTCCTAATATTGGTTGATTTCTACATGAAAGTTGATGGTAATGTCAGTAGAGGATAACCACAGAAGACATATTCGTATCAAATAAAAAATGAAATAAAAAGGCAGGCGCTCCTAGTCTGCAGAATAAAATCGTATGAATGAAAAAAAAAAGTATAAAATGTCTTTTTTTAGATGTTTATTTTGACTTAATGTACTGATACATAATAAATACATACATATAATCACGGCCATAAATCCCAAAAAGGGGCAGCCAGAGCCTCAGATCTAGTAACTCCTCAGCCACATTTAGAGGTTTATAGGGGACAAGACGGTTTCGCCCGAAAACCACTGAAAAAGTCCCATTCCCTTAGTCGTGTAGTGTAGTACGCACACATATTCCCTCTATATATTGTATGTTAGTTGTAAGTCTTAAGCAGTAATAAACATATATTCAACCAAGCAACACGTCTCTTAATTCATACATTGCAGTCGCCTCTTACGACACCCATGGGTAGAAAGAGGTAGTGACATTTTAAGCCGTCTTTACACGTCACATATAAATATATCACTTTGATTTCTTCAAAACTAAACGTTTGAGTTTAAAAAAATGACTTATATTGACATTAGTGGTCCGCCCCGGCTTTGCATGGATGGTGTTAAATATTTTTAACTGCTTACCCCCTACCATCTTTAGCGTGATGGATGACATACATCCTATGTCCTATTCCTGGTTCTAAGCTACCTCTCCAACGATTTTCAGCCAGATCGGTTCATCCGTTCTTGAATTATAAATAGTGTAACTAACACCACTTTCTTTTATATATATAGATAATACATACATACATACGTATTCTTACGCCGTTAGTTCCCATTCCTGGCAAACTTCTCTGGCTTCG
Source organism: Bedellia somnulentella (assembly GCA_963576735.1). NCBI lineage: Eukaryota > Metazoa > Arthropoda > Insecta > Lepidoptera > Bedelliidae > Bedellia > Bedellia somnulentella. The sequence continues at coordinate 16,853,868 of OY755183.1, forward strand.
TTCACATCCATCAATCTTTTCATACATCACATATCTTCATACTGCGGACACCTGCCTTTTTGAGCACATTTTCTATTTGATCCAAATGCGTCCTCCGAGGTCGTCCTCTACTAACATTACCTTCCACATATAGATAATACATACATACATATACTCACGGCTATAAATCCCTAAAAGGGGTAGCCAGAGCTGAGAAATTGGAAATTCCTCAGCCACTTTTGGAAGTTGAGTGGGGAAAAGATGGTAGAATAAAGGTTGTTGGTGCTGGGTCTCCAACCGCATCGCCCAAAAATCCCTTAAAAAGCCCCAAGTCCGTTAGTCGCCTCTTACGTAAACCCACCGGAAGAAATGGGGTAGTGCTATTCTAAGCCGACACTACACGGCAAATGATAATGTACTCATATAACTAATAACAAACTCACCAAGCTTTAAACTGCTCAACCATAGTGTGCGAGACGAGCGGGCTGTACACGAACTGTATGTACAGACGTAGTTTGTGGTCCACGAACGTATAGTTTGGCAGGTGTTGTGATATGGAGTATGGCTTGTCCATGTTGGCACGGGTTACTAGGATATCTGGAATGTTTGATGATACGGTTAAAATAGCTGGGTTTTAATATGTAGATGTGTAGTATTAAAGGAGTATAGCAAAAACCCATTTCTTCTTCAATAAATAAAGTATCGTTGGTGATGAGTTTCAAGCAAAATCAATCATACTTGACTAATTAGAATGTTTTTGTCCATTAAAATCTCATCTGGGGATTATCATAAATGATTAAAAAAGCCCCATACTTTTAATCGCCGTCTACAACACCAACAGGATGAAATAGGTTAGTGTTATTCCTAAACAGCAAAAAGTATGTGTCTACTATATAATTAAAGACAAAATAAAAGTTAATCAAAAATATTACCTATGAAGTACTCATATAGCTGCTGCAATCTCGAATCACCAATGAATGCAAAAGAATTATATTTTCCCCAAAAAGCTAGATACCTCAAACATCTTCTTGCGTCTCTGCAATAATTATAAAGAATATGTTTAATTACAAGCATAAATATATGAAGAAAGATGCAGTGAATGAAAAGAAGAAAGCTTGGCTCGATTTACTAGCAATCAAAGCTAGTAAACGGATGAATGTGTGTATAAATGATGATGAAGTTGAGAGATTTGAAGATGAATATAAGAGAATAAAGAGAATGGTTAAGAATAAAATAGAGCAGAAAAAGCGAGATCTGAAAGAATGGAGTGAAAAGAAACTCTCCAATAATTTCCAAAACAATCAAAAATTGTTTTGGAAATATATCAGACGTGAAAGGGGAGTTTCACAAAACACCAGTACAAATGTAATGAAGGATGAAAAAGGTGAATTAATGACTGATGGAATTAGAATAAAAAGGGTATGGAAGGATTATTTCGAGGGTCTCTTTGAAAAAGAGGATGACCCCACTACTTCAGCAATTGATATTAATATTAATTGTAACGAAGTGTTGGGTGATGTGTGTGAAAGTGTGATAAGTATGGAAGAAATTGTAAAAGCGATGAAATGTATGAAATTAGGGAAAGCGGCAGGGTATGATAGAGTTAATATCGAAATGCTAAGGGCTGGTAAAGGGTTAGTGGCTTCTTGGCTGTTCTTCCTTTTTCGAAAGTGTTGGGCACTTGGCAAAGTACCAAATGATTGGTGCAGAGCGGTGATAGTGCCCCTATATAAAGGGAAAGGGTCACGCCAGGTAGCAAAAAACTACCGTGGTAGTAGCCTACTTAGTGTTGTCGGTAAATTGTATGCTAAGGTATTGATTGAAAGAGTGATGAAAGAAACTGATGAGAAAATCTGGGATGTGCAAGCAGGGTTTAGAAAGGGAATGGGATGTATGGATCAAATCTTCTCCTTAAGGTGCATCACAGAAAAGTTCTTATCAAAGAACCAAAAAGTGTATTGCACCTTCATTGATCTGGAGAAGGCGTATGATAGGGTAGTAAGAAAGAATTTGTGGGAGGTGTTGTCTAAGTTCGGTTTGGGGAGCCAACTTATACGTGCATTGGAGTCACTCTATGAGGGTTCCAGTGCATGTGTAAGAATAAACGCAGAAAACACGGACTGGTTTGAAATCTCTAGGGGTGTACGTCAGGGTTGTGTAGCTTCTCCGTGGCTTTTCAATCTGTTCATGGATGACTGTTTGAAAGAACTACGCGAAAGTGATTATGGTCTGAGAATGGGAGGATTCATCATTAAATGCATCAACGGTAAATGAGTTGCAAGAAATGGTGAATATTGCGTGTAAGTCTTTTGAAAGAAAGGGCATGCGAGTGAATGTGGACAAAACCAAGACAATGGTTTTCCAGAGAGAGGAAAGTATGACAGAATGTGAGATTACAATAGGTGGCAAGAAAGTGGAACAAGTGAAAGAGTTTGTATATCTGGGAAGTTTGTTTACAAGGGACGGAAAATGCGAGGAAGATATTGAAAGGAGAGTAAAAAAGGGAAATGCGGTAAATGGAGCCATAAACAGTCTAATGTCGAGCCAGTTCCTGTCTGAAAAGGCGCGAATGGCAGTTCACAATGCTGTACTGGTTCCTACACTGATGTATGGTAGTGAATGTTGGGCATGGCAAAAGAGGCAGGAAAGTAGAGTGAATGCAGTGGAAATGAGATCCCTCAGAAGTATATGTAATGTAAGGTTGTGAGACAGAGTGAGAAATAGTGTAATTTGTGAACGTTTAGGTGTGAAAGATGATGTAGTTTGCAAGATAGAGAAAGGAATGTTAAGGTGGTTTGGGCACATAGAGAGGATGAATGACAGTAAATTGGTGAAAAAGATCTATAGAGCCAACGTGGAAGGTAATGTGAGTAGAGGATGACCACGGAGGACACACCTGGACCAAATAGAGTGTGTGCTCAAAAAGGCCGGCGTCCGAAGTATGAAGAATAAAAGAGCATGTATGAGAAGAATGATGAATGTAACAGAAGCAAAAGTGATTTGCCTGGATCGTACAAAGTGGCGATCGATAGTCTCTGCCTACCCCAATGGGAACAATGGGCGTAAGTATAAGTAAGTAACTAAGTATATATGAAGAAATGATAAGATGGTTAGGGGAAATAGAGAAAATGAAAGTAAAGTTGGGAATTTTTTATCATCTATAATGAGGTGATATTAGCAGACATTTATATGAATTATAAAAGCTGCACTAAAAATGGCAGGCAACAAATGTGTGATAAATAACATTTTTATGAATTTAAATAAAATGCAATATTGTAGCATTATTGAAATTTTCTTGATTATCACTAATCCCAAAAGACAATAGATGAAGGTTCAGAATTATAAAAAAAAATTACACACTCCTGGATTTGTGTGGGCGCAAGATGGTAAAATAAAGGAAAGCACAAGTTTGTTTTCCAGACATCTACATTTAAAAAGACGTTTAGTTGCCCCATACAAAACTTACAGACAGAAATTAGGTAGTAGTTTCAGAACCGATATTACACAGCATGTTCAATAGTTTCTTACGTTTTAGAATATTTGTGCAGCATACAACCATATGGCTGCCATTCGTGGTCTCCTTTGTATCTGCCAGAAGACAATAACCATGTGCAGGAATCAGGACCTGAAACATTTCATAAATTTAATATGTTATATTATTTATTTATATTATGGATGGTTACTAATATTTAGTTGGTCCACACCCACATGGCCAAACAGTCACTTAAAAAGCCTACAATCCTAAGGCGCCTCACAGAAAGTTGGTTAAAAAGTCTCTATATCTTTTACAACCCTCACATATATCTACCGGTTAGTAGTACTTAAAGCCCACTACGAGGTATACGTATACCTTAATCTACTTAAAACAGGAGTGTTACTGTGACTCACCATATCTCAAATGAAGTAAACCATGGTACGCTATAAACCCTAAAACTAACAGGAATGCTACCAATTTGGCATTTTCAACATTAAATTGATCGATCACTCGCTCTGCAGAGGATTTCTTAACACAATTAGCCATTATTAAGCGGTTCTTTCAATTGTTATTCTGGACTAATCTGAACATGATAACAAACAAATTTCACCGCGTCTTAAGAGCCTAAAACTATTATTGTGGCATAGCATTTAAGGCCTTATAACATTTTAAATTTAACACAGCCGTATCTTTAGACAAAATAATTTATTTTATTCAATTTCGAGAAAATTTTGCAAAAGTTAGTAGCTAAAGTGGGCATTGCATAGATTTACAAAAATAAACATAGTAAAATTTGAGATATTGATGCCACAGAGTATCAATATTGTAAGTTAATCATTATAACCACTCCGCATTGAATATTCAGTACCTAGGTACCTACCTACTATTTAACCATTGATAATACGCATTAATCGATACTAAAAATACCTTTTTTAAAGAAACCTCATAAATGATTAAAATGGAAAAAATATTTATTGTGTGTACATCACCTGTTTGATCTATAATGGTATTAAAAATAATAAGTGTAATAAAACATATTATATATGTAAAAAATAAATAAACATAAATGTTAACCATCATGTTTGCTGTGTAGTGTCGGCTTAGAATAGCACTACCCCATTTCTGCCAGTGGGTGTACGTAAGAGGCGACTAACGGTATTGGGGCTTTTAAGGGATTTTTGGGCGATGTGGTTGGAGACCCATCACCAACTACCTTTATTTTACTATCTTTTCCCGACGCAACTTCCAAAAGTGGCTGAGGAACTCCAAGTTCTTTAGCTCTGGCTACCCCTTCTAGGGATTTACAGCCGTGAGTATATGTATGTATGTATGTATTTACCAAAATTGCAGCATCTCAATTCGCCGAGTATTATGTTCAAATTTTGACCGAACCAGAAGAATATTTTACAAAATTATATTCACTGCTCTTAAAGAATCCTAGTTTTACTACTAACTAAGTCACAAAATGAGAGAGTCATTTCGCTTCTTAATCTTTTGCTTATGAATTTTGTGAATATCCCTCAACGCCTGAAGACGGGCCATATGATATGTATGTATGACAATGATAGTGAAGGATGCTTCAAACTAAGATATTTATTTATTTAGAATGGTAACCCAGTTTTGAAAAAATTGGATTACAATGGCTGCAATGTCGCCGTCCGAGGTTTGTAAAAATATATTAATTGTCCCGCCAAACATAGTTCTAGAGTAATTATAAAGCCGTGATATATTCTTTTCATAATTATGTTTGTAACAAAAATACTACAACCCCAACAGGTTTCATTGCTGGGTAATAAAAACAAAAAATATTGTTGACAATTTCCACTGAATTTCATTGTTGTTATTTTAGCACTTATTTTTTTTCAAAATATACGACATATCATTACTGATAAACTTATTTCGTTCTTTAGAGAAGACTACAGAAAGAACTCATGTCTTTGATGAAGGAGCCTCCACCAGGCGTGACTGTTGACGGTGACCAGGCGAGCCAAAATTTAACTTTGTAAGTGTCCCTTACTTTCTAATTGTACATCAATTCAATTATGACATCAATTACTCTAATGTCTTAGCAATGCGTACATGTATCCTTACTTTTATCAAATCACCACTTTACAGGTGTGTCAATATAATTCAATTTCTTAATTTTACCTAAAGCCTTATCAGTTTAAGTCCCACATCCACAAAGTAAGAATAATATTTATTTGATCTTTTAAGCTATTAAAGTTTGATACTTTTTAAGAATAAATGCATGTTAAGTGTTCTTTTATTAGCTGTCACTACAATTGAAGCCTTGAAAAATGATCTTATAATGACCTATTACTAATTATATTAAAAACAACTTGTATGGAGTTTTACCAGTGTAAATTTCTATATGTTATATTAAAAGTTTTGTGGAATTTGCGGAGTAATTTCTATTAAAAGACAATTACCCCTTTTTTACACTACTTACAATTATCCCTGAGTTTCTATTGATAGTATTCCATTTATTACAAAGTAAAATTAAAAGATAATTTATATAATCAATTAATATTTAAATGCTTTTAAATATGAATGAAATCTTTAGTTCTGATCAACTGTGTGCTATTTATTTCAGAATTATGTTGAAAATTTAAATTTCCTTCTCATTTAAAATTAATAGGAAATTTTATAATCAACTTTATGTGTATACAATAAACTTTATGATTCCTTTAAAAGAATATTCCAATACTAATGCACAAAAAGAGTGGCGATTTAGCAATTCATCAGCCACTTTTGCATTTTGTATTAACAAAGGTTGTTTTCTACAACTCAATGTCTACTATTTTGCATCATGATGAAATGGCACTACTGAAGCCATACTAGCTCCTTGAAATAGTTTAAGACCCCTCTATCTCCTAGATCATCTCTGAAAGTGACTAGTTAATCTTCAGTCAAATTACTTGGCTGTGTGTAGATGCTGTCAATGACCCTTAGGTATCCCACATTTTTGTGTAGTTTTATAGAATATTGTATTGTGCTGGTTGTTGAGCCAATGTAGATATAGTATGAAAATGCGGGCCTATAAGTAAGGATGTGACATTATTCATAACCCGCAGAAATTCAACAAATACATCTTAGGATATGCTAAGTTACAAGCTATAAGTGTACATCCAAAGCATTGTTACTATGTTTTCCATTCTATCCTTTATTCTCTTGTATGTTTGAATCATTGGTTTGTCCTATCACCATTAAGACTTTGAACATACATACTTATACTCACAACTATAAATTCCAAAAAGGATTAGCTGAAGAAAGTGCCTCACTGCTTTTGCAAGTTGTATGTGAAAGGGTTGTACAGACAAGGATGGTTAGTGATGGGTCGCTAGCCACATCACCCAAATACCCATACATGTCTGGAAAACAACACACATGGAAACAAATAGGTTATAACTAACTATTCTAACATACATACATATACTCACGGCTATAAATCCCTAGAAGGGGTAGCCAGAGCTAAGGAATGAGAAATTCCTCAGCCACTTTTGGAATTTGTGTGGGGATAAAGATAGTAAAATAAAGGCTGTTGGTGATGGGTCTCCAACACCATTGCCCAAAAATCCCTTAAAAGCCCCAATACCGTTAGTCGCCTCTTACGTACACCTACCGGAAGAAATGGGGTAGTGCTATTATAAGCCGACACTACACAGCTAACTATTCTAACTAACTAACTATTCTAATAAAGTAAGAGTTTAATTTAAATTTGTAGCGCATTAAGGCTTGTCAGTCTTATTTACTGTCTGAGAGGATGCGGATCAGCTAGTATTATTGCCAAGCATTCTGCACGTAATATTGAATTTTTGGTGCCCAATAGTGTAGATAGTTTTATGTACCTCATATTCTATTATTTTTTTTGTGCCATCTGTGTTTCTTACTTTCCTCTCATTGAGGTATCTGTTGAGGATTGGTTTAATTTAAAGCTTTTTATCCCTTTTTGGGATGTATGTTGTAATTTTTTGTTTTGTAAAGCACATGAAATGATCTGCATCTGATACAATATCTATTAGGCACTAGCTCTCTGTATAAAATTCTATATAATTCTATTTTCTCAAAAAGGCTGGCGTCCGAAGTATGAAGAATAAAAGAGCATGTATGAAAAGATTGATGGATGTAAACGAAGCTAGAGAGGTTTGTCAGGATCGTGCGAAGTGGCGATCAATAGTCTCTGTCACCCCAATGGGAACTAATGGCGTGAGTATATGTATGTATGTATAATTCTATTTAAGACTTCCGAAGCCAAAGACCGAAACAGAACATTTTACTAATATTCTGATGTGATTTTCACTAAGCACAGATAGAAAAACTACCTATCTAACTCTGTTTAACAAAAATGTACAAAAAAATATATTAATATAACAAATATTCAAGGGGACAACAATGCAGCAAATATGATTTTATTCCCGTTTTTGTTCAATATAATGACAACACAGGATAGATAAACTAAGAAAAAATATATAATCATATAGTGTCTTAAGGTACCTTTATGTATCATCGCGCCATTTTTTCTAAAGGATGTCATAGTGGTTATTACTAAAGAATACATACATAAATATACTCACGGCTATAACTCCCTAGAAGGGGTAGCCAGAGCTAACGAATTAGAAATTCCTCAGTTGGAAGTTGCTTGGGGAAAAGATGGTAAAATAAAGGTTGTTGGTGATGGGTCTCCAACCGCATCGCCCAAAAATCCCTTAAAAAGCCCCAATACCGTTAGCCGCCTCTTACGTACACCCACCGGAATAAACGGGGTAGTGCTATTCTAAGCCGACACTACACAGCAATAAAGATTCTAAAGAATATTATAGAAAATGGAAGGGAATTTGTGCAAGGATCTGACTCGCACTTGGCCGTTTTTTAATCATCTTATTCATGTCTTCTTTCAATCAAGACATGACTTTTTATTTCCACATTTTACCATTAAACCGATTTAAAGAAAAAATCTAAAACTTTATCAGTATATTTAGCTTTGAATTTTTTTCTGAATCATAATATTATGCTTCAAATCACATTAATATGCCCAGTGTTATTTCTACCTCTTCCTCGTTTCGTAACTCTACGTTTCCTCATTGGTTTAAGTTCATTGGGACATATTGTATTTTTTTCCTTGTTGTCTCTTAAATGCAAGTCATATAAATGATAACAAGCAATGGAGAATATATGGCAACTGGTATTAAATGATGTGTGATATTTTGTGTCGTTATTATTTAATTTATTATTAATGGCCGTGATAGTGTTTAGGATTCTAACTTAATGGGCCGTGAAGTCGCGGGTACGATAACAGCTGTGGATTTGAAATTAATACAGATGTGTATGAATTAGAATGATTATTTTTTATATGTGAAGGGGGCTTCACAAGGAAAGCATGGGATATTTGTTATATTGTATTTGGAATAATACGAGGGCTGCTATTTATGTATCCGGAATAAAAAAAAGAAACAAACATATATCAATTAATATGGTTTTATTGCTTCTCAAAATATTCGCCGCTCAGATCTATACACTTTTGCATGCGTTGAAACCAATTTTCATAGCACTTTTTCCACTCAGACTGAGGTATCTCCAAAACGTGCATTTTGAACGCATCGACTGCCTCTTCGCGGCTCGAAAAACGTTGACCACGTAATTTTTTCTTCACATTTGGAAATAAATAAAAATCATTGGGTGCCAAATCAGGGCTGTACGGCGGATGACCTGTCAATTCGATCTTTTGAGCTTCTAAAAACTGAGTTGTGACGGCCGACCTGTGACAGCTAGCATTGTCGTGATGCAGAATGATTCTACGTTGTCGGTTAGTCTTTCTTATTTGTTCAAAGACTTCCGGCAAACAAATGGTCGTATACCACTCCGAATTAAAAGTTTTACGATTCTCTAAAGGCACTGTAGCTACATGGCCATTTATACCAAAAAAACAAGCGACCATTTGCTTCAATGTGCTTTTTGCACGAATAACTTTTGTTGGGTTCGGCTCATCTTGGAACACCCACACCGTGGACTGCTGCTTAGTTTCGGGGTCGTAAGCGTAGATCCAAGATTCGTCACCTGTGTAGATATTATAAACAGCTTTTGACGCACCACGGTTGTATTTTTTTAACATTTCTTTGCACCAATCGACACGAGCCTGTTTTTGATCAATACTCAAGTTGTGCGGAATCCAACGGGAGCAAATTTTTTTTACAGCTAAATGTTCATGAAGTATCTTATGTATGCTCGTCATACTAATGCCCAGAGATGCCTCTATCTCACGATATGTAACATGACGATCTTGAGTTATTAGTTCCCGGACAGCATCGATGTTTTGAGGTACAACGACCGTTTTAGGGCGACCTTCTTTAATTTCATCAGTAAGCTTAGATCGTCCACGATTAAACTCGCTAAACCAGTGATACACAGTGGTCTTTGAGGGTGCTTCATCCCCAAAAGTTGAAGTAAGCTGATCGATGCACTGTTTTTGAGTTAGACCACGCCGAAAATCGTAAAAAATCATGGCACGAAAATGTTCACGAGTTAAATCCATGGTGGTGAAGACACGCAATTTTCAAAATGACGCTACGATGTGAAAACAATTGACAGTCACATAAAAATAAATGTATTCTAAAGCTAAAGAGTTCTATTTTTAAATGATGTAATTACTTTTTAAATTATTGTTCTGTAAGTGGCCAGTTCCGGATACATAAATAGCAGCCCTCGTAACTGCAAATTATGTTTAATAGTGAAGTATCTTCCATTTTCTTATCCGAACTGCCTCTGTGGTCTAGCAGTTTTGGCCGCGATCTGGAGGTCTTAGATTCGATTCTTGGGGGTACACTCCACAGTACGTGATATATCCCAGATTAATTAGCATTTTGCAGGATTAATCAACTGATTATTAGAAAGTTAGGATGATTCCGGTTACAATCAGATGGCAGTCTTTCTTTTGTCGGATAGTAGTTGTTAGAGTCTGCCTACCTACACTAGAGAATCATGGTGGGCTATAGCCAAATCATCATGTTCAGGGTAGGCTCGAACCCTTTAGTGGGGAGATATATGGGCTGTGATACATACATACATAGATAGAAAATTAGCCACTTTTGGAAGTTGAATGGAGAAAAGATAGAAAAATAAACGTTGTTGATAATGGGTCTCCAACCGCATGGCCACAAAATCACTTAAAAAGCCCCAGTACCCTAAGTCGCCTCTTACGAACACCCACAGGAACAAATGGGATAATGCTATTTAAGCCGACACTAGAATGTTGGGCTGTGGTGATATGCCATTTATAATGTTCTGTCTTGCCTTTCAAACGATTCGTTCAGTGAGTATTATGTCTGTCTCAAAGTCAAATACAATAATTAATAAGATAAAGTCATTAAACAAATTTTAGCATAATCGCGATGTTTATATTCTACATAAAATTTGAATAATGAGTAGTTTTAATAGAAATACATGATAATTATGCATATATGTGCTAACAAAGAGTATATCTTATAAACAAGTAACTTTAATTTTGCTTACTTTGTGTATTTGTACCAAATGGCGATATGTCTGTCCCCTATCACGTGAGCACACTGTCCAAGCAATGACAATGTCACGTGATGCTCAGAAGTACCTCTGCCTTCCCCTTCGGGGATATTCGGCGAGAACGTTTGAGCCTTTGAGTTGATAATAATGTAAGGAGGAGTGGGTAAACAATGACTATTCGACATGATTTTCGTCTTATCCATGTTTATTTTAAGACTCACTCTCAGACACTCTTCCGAGATCATTGAGAATTTTACTTAGATCCTCCGCGGTTTCAGCTATAACTACAATATCATCAGCAAATCATAATACGTATAATCATTCATAAAATAGGTAGATATCATGACAGTACAGTGGTGAAATGAGAGTGACAGTGTAATGTCAGTAGAGGACGAGAGAGTGACAACAATGTTTTTCCCAGGACATGTATTATTTTTCAAGCGTTTTCCTGGGTTCTGGTGTTTTAAAATCATCACTCCTCTCAGACAGGCAACTTGAAAATATTCCGCAAAACCATTTATATGCAATATGCTACTGGCTTTTAACTGAACTGTCCTTTCCTCTGATTAATCTAGTATAGAATAGAAATAACGGACAAAAGGCATAAATGAATTACTTTAATGTTTTTTGACATGAATTCCTCATGTGGGGATTATTACTCATAAATAAAAGATGTTATTAAAGGAAAGAAAAATTTCGACACTGGCGGGGTTCGAACCCGCGACCTTCGGGTATACGCCCCCGTCGCTCTGCCAACTGAGCTACAGTGTCAGTTGGCATCCAGCGCGAAATTTCTCTATCCTTTGTTTCTTTTTTACACGTTCAAGTAGTGTTTGCGTTTCCTACCTCCGAATTTTAACTAATTCGGACGGCCACTTGTCTACCTTTTCAGATAGAATGCAAATGTTGGAAACGCCTAACTATCACATAATTTAGTGTTTTTTGACATGAATTCCTCATGTGGGGATTATTACTCATAAATAAAAGATGTTATTAAAGGAAAGAAAAATTTCGACACTGGCGGGGTTCGAACCCGCGACCTTGAACATAAGGCGGGGCGAATACCCGAAGGTCGCGGGTTCGAACCCCGCCAGTGTCGAAATTTTTCTTTCCTTTAATAACATCTTTTATTTATGAGTAATAAATGAATTACGTTAGCAACAACCGAAGGGCTTAAAAAGACTAAAATTGTTTAAACTAAGTTTAATGTAAAATAACTATAACTAATTACAACTAGAATGAAGAATAAAAGAGAATGTATGAAAAGATTGATGGATGTAAACGAAGCTAGAGAGGTTTGTCAGGGTCGTACGAAGTGGCGATCAATAGTCTCTGCCTACCCAAATGGGAACTAATGGCGTGAGTATATGTATGTATGTAAGTATGTAATTACAACTAGTCTATTCGATGTTAGAAATAGGAATGTGAAACAGGATACAATATAAAATGACGAGGTTCCGTGAAAACGCAGTGTCAGAAGTGACCGCGTATCGCTGTGCACCGAAGTCACGTAGGCAGCGTATGATATAATATCACCTCGCGTCTGCGATATAGTATGGGCAGTGTTCTTCGATCATATATACTAAGGATGCCGCACTCAATACAAAATCAACGCACAAATGTGCACCGCGAGAATGACATGACTGTTTGACAATTCAATATTTATTTTCCTAGAATTATCGACCTTACCGCATTTTCTTAAGACCTATTATTTATTGCAAGATCTAGCACGCGACTGTCAGTGAAACAGTGCTTACCGTACAAAAAGCACTGTTTGGGTCGGGCTGTTTTTCGTGCTTTGTTTGTGTATCTTTGGTATATATGATCGAAAGCAGTGGTACATAATTAATGCGTTGTTTATATTTGTTTGTTTTTTTTTATTTCCAGGTGGACTGTTCACATGGAAGGAGTACCTGGCACGTTGTACGAGGGAGAGAAATTTGTATTACAGTTTAAATTTACCAATAAATACCCCTTCGACTCACCGGAGGTATGGCTATTAATTCTCATTATATATTACTTGCTTTAAACTTCAGAAGTGTGAAAGAGATCGCTTTTTTAAACCACTGGATTTGTAGTAAAGGGATAAGCGTGCCACCATATATTGGTGAACAGTAGGGTGTATGGCCACTACATCTTCGCTGTACTGACATAACATACGTACCTACCGATATGTATGAATCCCGAACTGAGATAGACAGAGCTTTATATCTCCAATAACCTAGCTACTTTTGGAAATAGAACGGCAAAAATATGATAAACCCTTCAGCGGTTTAGAGGCGCCCGGGCGCCTCTGTTTTTAATTATGAAATTCCGTCAACGGTTGAGAGAGGCGCCCGGGTGCCTCTGTCGGAGCGCGCCACTTAAAACGTTATTTGTGATAGTTATAAAGACTTGTTTTGCATGCTGTATTGTAGCCGCCGAGATCGATGAATTATTTTAGCGGAAATGTTAATTTTAACTTTTTTTAACGGTGTTTCTTTGAGGTTTTCAATAAATTATTGTTGATAATGAGCTTCCATTCCAGCCACATCGCCCTATCATCACACTCGTCAAAGATCACCTGTATACATACAATCTTTCATGTCATGGGATAGATAGCTTCCACCTTGTTGAAAGATTACATTGCCCAATAGCCATATTTTTAAACGAGTAAGGAAAACATCCACATGGCTCAGTTTTACTTTGTCATGTGACAGTTTATTCGTACAAACACGGCTGTAGGCCTACTCCCCATCACCTGAGTGGGCTCTTTGTACCGGGTGACAATAAATTCACGTAATATTTAGAAGTATTTGTACCTTTAACTTCAGAGATATGAAATGAAACCTTAAAGATAAGATAAAAAAAATAACCTAAGCCTTAATAACTTACTAGCTGTGTAGTGTCGGCTTAGAATAGCACTATCCCATTTCTTCCCGTGGGTGTACGACGTACACTGTACGTAAGAGGCGACTAAGGGTATTCGGGCTTTGTAAGGGATTTTTGGGCGATGTTGTTGGAGACTCATCACCAATAACCTTTATTTTACCACCTTTTCCCCACTCAACTTCCAAAAGTGGCTGTGGATTCTATTTCACCAGCTCTGGCTACCTCTTTTTGGGATTTATTGCCGTGAGTATATGTATTAATTACGAACATGATAGTCTAATGTCTTCTTAATAATAAAGTCTCTGGACACTAGGGGCGCTGTCACGTGATGTTCAGAAGTATTGGTACCTTTACCAACTCCTTCACTATATTTTTAGTATAATTTCCAAACAGGTAACGTTCATCGGCAACAATATCCCGGTGCACCCGCACGTGTACTCGAACGGGCACATCTGCCTGTCCATCCTGACGGACGACTGGTCGCCCGCGCTCTCCGTGCAGTCCGTCTGTCTGTCCATCGTGTCCATGCTCAGTAGCTGTAAGGAGAAGGTGATTGCCCTACTTACTTTTAACTAACTCTCCGCCCACGGCTTCGCCCGCGTGAAATTCAGTTATGTTGCGATATAAAACACAACTATAAAAAAACTTCTCATTCTCACGGTAATATAATTTTTTCAGGGATAAAAAGTCACCTATTATTTAATCCAGACTTCCAACTATACGTCTGCAAAATTTCAAAGCAATCGGTTCATCATTTACGGCATGAATGCGGAACAAACAAATAAACAAACTCACATTCCAATTTATAATATTAGTAAGGATTAATATTTTAAATGTGAATGTTAGTTTGTTTGCTACACTTTCACGCAAAAACTATTGAGCCAATCATCATGAAACTTTGTACACATACCAGCTAGTAGTTTATATAAAAGAAACAGACGAGCACAAAACACAAAGCCGTATATATGTATAGACTTACAAGTCAGTCTGTTTGTCCATCGTGTCCATGCTCAGTAACTGTAAGTAGAAGGTAGTTATAGTTAATAAAAATATATTCAAATGTAGCCTATGTTATTTGTAATACCTCAAAGAATATGTGTACAAAGTTTCATGATGATCGGTTTAGTAGTTTTTGCATGAAAGCGGAAAAAACAAACTTACATTCTAATTGATAACATTAGTAGGGATAAGTATACAAATACAACTCCGTCTGTCTGTCCATCGTGTCCATGCTCAGTAGATGTAAGGAAAAGGTGATTACAGTTTATTAGTTGACCCGTTTTTCGTTAAAAATGATATATATTTTTAAATAGAAAGTAGCCTATGTTATTTGTAATACCTCCAAGAATATGTGTACAAAGTTTCATGAGGATCGGTTTTGTAGTTTTTGCGTGAAAGCGGAACAAACAAATTTACACTCACATTTAAAACCTACCGCCACATTTACTCTTGTTTCTTGTAAATAAACGCTTTCTTTAAAAAAATCATTTATAATATTAGTAGGGATAAGTATACACTTACAAGTCTGTTTGTCTGTCCATTGTGTCCATGCTTAGTAGCTGTAAGGAGAAGGTATATAGTGGTATTTCTTATCTATACCTAAATACATATTACACTGACATATTTTCACGCGTATACAAGAATAAGAATGAGACAAAAAAATGGATTATTCACATCACGTAGATGTAATAATCTTCACGAGACAATTATTCTAGGGAATCACAAGGGAGGACTTATAGCTTTAACGGACGTATGCGTGTGGGATCATACTTACATATACTTCGGAATAAAAAGTTTAGATAAGCAGTGGTCCTCTATTGGCTAATGGCAAAACAAGCTTGTCACAGCCGTAACCAAATCAGAGCTATATATCCTGAAAACTATAATTCACATTATTTGTTTGTTTTCCAGAAAAGGCCGCCCGATAACTCGTTTTACGTTAAGACTTGCAGCAAAAACCCTAAGAAAACTAAATGGTGGTATCACGGTAAGTTTTTTTAGAAAACACATATTTAGCTCTCATCATAATATTGTTACTTATTTTTATACCGACGCCATTTATTTTCATAATATTAGACTACTATTGATCGCCACTTTTTTACAATTCATACCTTTCTCTCTCCCTGCATTTATCACTAATATCAATAAGAGAGATTCTTGTATTCTCTCACTTCAAACTCCCCCTTTGTTAAAACGATTTCTATGTAGACTTGCTTACCCTTTACTTACAATTGCATCCATATTGGTTCTGATTTGGTTACCTACCAACCTATACCTGCAGCTATATATCCCAAAAGGGGGTAACCAGATCCTTAGAAAACTAATGCCTCAGCCACTTTAGGAAGATTGATGGGGAAAAGATTGTAAAATATGGGACGAAAAACTTAAAACTCCCCAAAACTTTTAGTCACCTTGTAAGCAAGAAAACCATGGGGTTTTCTATTAAGTCGACACTAAAAAGCCACTACAATTCAGCTACCTAAACTATTTATAAATTTCAGATGACTCAGTGTAACATTAACCACATGTGAATACCAAATGAAGTGAACATTCTGTACTGAGTCGAGTGAGAGTGGCCGCTGTGTAAATATGTGTCATGTGATATCGGATGGCAGGTTCCTTGCATCATGTACGCTGGCGTAGATATTTTTTATATGTATTCACAAGGAATTAAAACAAACATGGTAAATTTAGGTTAATCCTATACCCGATAAAGCAGACAAAAATCATTGTTTTCAAGTATTTTAAGGACCTAAAGGACTTGATAAAAGAGTGGTAGCTGTTGCCTTATAAAGGGTTTCGGTTTTTTTACACATGTTTTTGTGAGTTCTTCTAAATGCACATTTGTAGAACTGAAGACAAAGAGATCTAAAAAAAGAGATCGTATGTACACCCTACATTTTATGTAGTAAATGAAAAATTCGATTGAATTGTTTTAAATAATGTGATATATTTGCAAATACTTCCAGTATTGTGAAATGGACTTGTAAAATAATACATTCACTTTTTGATAAGATAAAATGGCAGAGCCATAGTTCACTTAATGTTACTACTTGTATGTATTTCTTTCAACTAATTAAAATGGTAAAAAATATTAGTATAGATACGGCACAGTGAAGTAGCGCCCTCTATGTTAATGTGTAAGTTTTGATACAAATCAAAAGAGGAAGGGAACGAAACTTAATGAGTATATTAACTTAACACTGCCATACAGTACAGAAAATAAATTATTTACAAAACTTTGTTAATGTTGAATTGTTGTAAATAAGTGATTTCTTCTGTAGAAAAGTCCCATATGTGGGAACATACACATTCTCTATTTAGAAGGTAATGTTTGTGTCTCTTTCAACTTAAAAGGAACATCGATTTCTGTGGGCTTATATTTGATTAACTTTTATCACTTATTTCATCATTTAAGAGAATTTGAGTGAGACGAAAATAGATGTTACCACGAGTTAGAATAGATGCGAGCTATATTATTGTATTGGAAATTGCGAGTATAAACTTAAGGATATAAATTGACCTTTCATACTAACTTTATGTATGAGTTAGCTTCTGCTATATTTTTATTTATATTTGATATAACACTATCATATCTTATTCTCATTAAATACAAAATCAATCCAAAGTATTTTAAAAATATCTACGCCACTGATATCAATAATGAATTAAATTTAAACAGTAAAGAAAACGGCGAAAAATATGTAAATAAAATGTGTTTTAAAAATTGGAAAATGCTTGAAAATTAAGGTGAACCTGATTCCTTACACTGGCAATGTTGATGTTTGCTGGTGTGGGAATGGCCTTAAACTATAAAGATATTAGGTAATGAAGTTGACCTTACAACAGAGACTTTTTAATACAATATATTTCTTATAGACACAAAATGGCCGCTAACGCCATCATTAAAGGCATCCTCGTTTAACTACTATTGCGCTCACTCTTACGTCAAATTTGCTGGGTGTGACAGAGACAAGAATACAGTAAAATGCACTAAATGAAGTTTTATTCAATAGATACTTATTATATTAAAATATAAAGTGTACATCTAAACAATATTAAGTTTTTCTGAGGATGCCGTAAAGTTGTGTCTTGTGCCTATTTTGTGTCGTAAATAAAACATGGTCGTTTTGAAGCCTTCATTTACTTAATATCTGTATGGTATTTAGACGAATATAAATATTGTAAGTAGCGCTAATAGGTTATTTTAATCAAAATGTTTATGTAAAATGGAATTGTGTTGTTTTCCTTGCGGTCCGATCTAGCTTAAATTTGAACTGTACCTCGAATATATTTTGAAATGGATATGTGATATGATTTGGACAGAAAAATCTGTATTATTGGTTCGTAGTAAAAAAAAACTATTCACTATTTTGAATGGCTGTAGCGGAGTTGTATGGTTCAAAATTTCTATCAAATCCTGTTAAATTGTTTTGGTAACGATCTTATATTTTCCAAGTTCTTGAAGAATGCTTCATTATTTTTAAAAAGCTATGCATATCAAAAATAAACTTTTCTATAGAAAAAAAAACATATTTCCGGACCGCAACTTTATAACAAATTGGTAAATTTTCCTCCAACTATTTCAAGCCCAAAAGTGTTGCTGTAAATAAAAAATATTGTATTAATTTCACTGTTACTGTTTTTTTTTATTTATTAATAAATCTTATAACAATCTGACGATTGAAGAGTTTTTTTTTCACATTGGTTTTGGATACAAAATTATTTTTATTGTGTGTTTTGTGATAGCAAGTACATAAATATATTTAAGACTTACACACTACTTTATTGAATGCAATCCAAAGTATAAAGATTATACAATCCGCATATCTCAAAATATACTAATAAATATGATTTATAATATGCTTTGTATTCAAATCGGTAGTGTGCAAGTTAAAATATGTAATATAAATGTATAAATTACGTTGTAACATTCCCGCTCTTAAAATTCGTTTCGCACTTCGATCAGCTCTGATTTTGTGTATAATTAAAAGTGTAACTGCTTAATTTATTGAAATAAAACGAAATATAGTTACTCATTTGACATTTAATTTATTGACCTTACCAGTATAGTCACAAAATAAATAACTTATTTAAACTGAAAAAGTAATGTTAATATAAACATTTAAACTTTTTACCACAAAATAATATTTTCTCCGGTCTACAGTACTTTTTAATACAATTTCACAACACCTTGATAACGCGAAAAGAGGTAGAAAAGAATAAAAAAAATAGAACTAGATAAATTAGATTTACTTTAAAAATAAAAACGCTATAGCATTAAAAACAAGTCGTATGGAACTTATTCAGTTTTGACCTTGTTAACAGAATAAGTAATAGTTAAATGCTGTGTAGTGCCGGCTTAGAATAACACTACCCCATTTCTTCCGGTGGGTGTACGTAAGAGGCGACTAACGGTATTGGGGCTTTTAAGGGAACATTGGGCGATGCGGTTGGAGACCCATCACCAACAACCTTTATTTTACCATTTTTTCCCCCATTCAACTTTCCAAAAGTGGCTGAGGAATTTCTAATTCCTTAGCTCTGGCTACCCCTTTTAGGGATTTATAGCCGTGAGTATATGTATGTTAAATTCCCAGTCAGATCCCGCGAAAGACCATTCAACTTCATCAGTATTTTTTATTTAATGAGAAGATACATGTTACAAAGAAATACCTACTTCAGTATTATTTTTTCATGTGCCATGCTTACTAGTCGCATTTAAATTCCTTGATAACTAGCGGAACACTCAACTATCACGAGTTTAAAAAGTGGCCTTAACTACTTCTTACTAAATCAGCTTAAGCTGG
Source organism: Bedellia somnulentella (assembly GCA_963576735.1). Classification (NCBI taxonomy): domain Eukaryota; kingdom Metazoa; phylum Arthropoda; class Insecta; order Lepidoptera; family Bedelliidae; genus Bedellia; species Bedellia somnulentella. Next base: position 16,873,515 of record OY755183.1, read on the forward strand.
TAAAAGTTCTGTCAAAATACGTAGGCTCAGCTGTTTCAGTGATTGGCCAGAACAAAAGACAGACATAAAAGTAAACGTTTAAATAATATTAAAGTATTTTTCTAGTAATATTATAAACATCAACTAACACTAAATAGTATTACTCTGAAACCATAAAAAGATTATTATCTTAACATCCCTCCATATAACCAAGTATAGAAAACTTAAGTCTCGATTTCTTTATTTTACATTACAAACACCAACAAATAATATATTGAAATAATCGCGCTGGCAGCCATTGACACGGTAGCTCAATTGGCAGAGCGACGGGTGCGTATACCCGAGGTCGCGGGTTCGATTCCCGCCTGTGTCGACGTTTTTCTTTCCTTTATTTATTAGTAATAATCCCCACTTGTGGTTTTCAGGAACAAAAAGATTTAAATTAATATATTAAAATGGTTTTTTTTTAAGTTGAAATATAACTTCTTAAATCATGAGAAGACGTCAAAAATGTTTGTCAACTTAAATTTTAACGAGACTGAAGTAGAGATTGATATGTAATACTACATTAAGGGCTATAACGCACTAGCGGCCTGCCGCGATGCGGTATGCCGATGCGGCACGCCGCAGTATGTACGGTCAGCCGTAACGGCACGCCGTATTCCGGCTAACCGTATGTTCTTGGCTCACTGCGGTCTGCCGCAATCGTCAGTGCTTCTAGAAATATTGAACTCGACGACGACGGACTGGCGGGCGGGACGCGGCGTTTGCGACTACCGCGCCGAGTGCGTGGTGGGGATGCGGCGCGCCGCATCATTCAACCGGCGCGGCTCGTCGCAGCTCTGGAACAACCGGAGCGGTTGACGGCTGGCCGCAAATCAGTGCGTCGTCATCGTGCGGTTTCATGTACTAATCGATGTGCGGCCTACCGCAACGGCACGCCGCATGGCGGCCAACCGCTAGTGCGTTATAGGCCTTAATGTTAACAAATCCGATAAGTAAATCCAATATTCGCTAATTCACAACACTAATATTAAAAAAAAACCTTAAATATAATTAAATATTGTATATAACTTAGCATGATAATCTTAAATAAGGTACATGTGAATGGAAGATCAATTTAAAACATTTGTATAGTCAAAAATGCAAAAAATAATAATAACATAAATTGGTTAAACACATTAGAAACAGCTCAACCATTTTTTATAAAAAAAGAAAACTAGTTGAGCTATACTTCAAAGTGATTTATTAAGGCTATAATATCGCATCTATATTTCTCATTTAATTATAGAAAGATATATTATTAAATTTGCCGTGTAGTGTCGGCTTAGAATAACACTACCCCATTTCTACCCGTGCGTGGGTGATCGTAAGAGGCGCCTAAGGGTATAGGGGGCTTTTTAAGTGATTTTTGGGCGATGTGGCGACCCGTCAACAAAAACATTTATTATTATAACCATCTTTTCCCAATCAACTTCCAAAAGCGGCTGAGGAATTTTTCATTCCAAAGCTCTGGCTACCCCGTAAACGGGATTTATAGCCGTGAGTATATGTATGTATGTATATTAATCTGCGAAACCCTAAAAGTTTGCCAGATATTCAGCTGTCTTCTTCAAACATACAGAAATCAATTAAAGTAAACCATAGCAGCTAGGACCAAAAAACTTAATGTAGTTTTAGTTAAAAATAATAGTTCAATCAGTAAAATTTTGTAGAAGGGATCAGAGAAGTATTAGGTATTAAAAGATATTGTATACTTTTAATTGGCGTTTTCGGTTCAAGCGGCAGTTGCCTCTATCGCGCTCTCCGATGGTACGCTTAGCAGAGAGGGTCAGTAATATATTTAACATACATACATACATATACTCACGACTATAAATCCCTAGAAGGTGTAGCCAGAGCTAAGGAAAAAGAAATTCCTCATTCACTTTTGGAAGTTGAGTGGGGATATTAAACAATAACCAATTTTTTATTTTGCGCCCTTCGTGCTCCTAAAATATGCTCCCTACTAAAATTTTAGTTTAACATGAAATTAAACTGCGTGTTTCCAAATAGTTAACAACGCTATGCAATGAAATTATACAAACTTTACTTATGTACTAAAAAGTAGTCACACAAAAAACATAGAATAAATTTTACAGTAGTTTGCCCAGTCTTATATACTAGCTTCTATTACTCTTTCAAAAATAAAAATGTAATCTGGGACCGTAAGCGTTTTCCCTTCTGCGGTTTTTTATAAGGGTTGGACTAAATATTTTGAGACGTTAGAATACCCTTAAAAATAGGTATAAGTTTCATAAGGAAATCCCTTGAAAATGTCCCTCTCATTTGGTGGGTAAGCGTTATATAGCTATATATATATTTCCTTGTAGCTTTCCCTTTCTATAGGGTGTCTTTTTTAAAAGGTTTTTCAAATTAAGCTACTCTTGAACCTGCATGCAATAATGAGGAAGGCGCTCGACGGCTATTCCGTTTCGTTTCTTTTCACGAGATGGCAGGAGCTCCTCTTATAGCAAGTAATTTCAAATTGAGAATAACAATCAAGCGTATCACAAATTTAACACGATTTTTCTAATGTGAAAAATTCGTAAACCATACAACATTTGAGGAAATGAGAATATTGTCAGCAGCAGGACTGCTAGGTCTGGGAGTTATTTTATAAATTAGATTCACAGTTCAGTGTCGTCTCAATTGAGGGATGAATTAAGTTATTTACATGAATTAAATGGTGACTATAAATAAAAAATACTTAGTTAACTTATAGAGAAAATTATATAAAGTTGTGACATAAAATCACATGTGAATACTCTTCTGATTGTAAGTTCTTTCACAATCAAACAACTTTTTGTTGTTTTGAAATTTTGTAGTTTTCTTTTTTTGTATTATTGTTTCAGTAATAACAATAATAATGAGATAATTTCATTAGTCCCAAAGATTAATGTAAACAGCTTGTTTCTTGCAACAAACATTCTTGATTTATATATACATCTGTACACAATCTATCTTAATTAAGATTCAAAGAGCTCCCACTCAGATATATCTAACAACAACTTTACACAGACTCATATGTATAATAAATAACCTAACCTGAGCTAATGTTTAGCCATAACATTTTTGAATTTACCTAAATAATAATTAAAATCGAATCTGGATACTAATATGCCTCCTTTTACCGCATAATTTCCGTCGTTGGAATAGTCTATGGACTCCCCAGACGTCACTGTCATGTTTCCGTTGACAGCTCGTATTATGGCGTTTCCGGCGCACAAATCCCATTTTTTTATCACAGTAGTATGCAAATATAGGTCGTTGGTGCCGTCAACCACGGTCATCACTTTAAAGCCGGCACCAGCGGCTTCGGATATTTTTGTGTCTTCACCAAAAGCCTCTTTTGCTACTTTAGCCACTTCGCCGGAATGTGATCGGGAGATGACCACTTTAGGCGCGTTTTTATTTGTTCCTTTCTGAAATATTAAACCATAAATAAATATTCACACAAACAGAAACGTACAAACTAAGCTCATACTTAGTAAATAACTTTATATAGGAAACTGTCGATAATTTTAATAATTAAATAAAGCAATCACATATAATGACGTCCATGGCCTAGTCGGTAGGTGACCAGGTCCGATGGGTGCGGGGTTGAATCTTGCTAAGGACAACACTTTAAACCATTGTTTCTGTCTTGGATGCTATAATCCCTAGAAGGGGTAGCCGGAACTTCAGAATTAGAAATTCCTGAGCCTCTTTTGGAACTTGAGGGGGAAAAGATTATAAAATAAAGATTATCTATTTATTATATGAATGTGGTCTTCAGCAACCGTGATAGCCCAGTGGGTAGAACACTCGGTTATCGTGCAAACGACTAGTGTTCAAATCCTGGGTCGGGCCTACACCAATTTGTCTTTTCTAAAGACATATGTGTGGTTAATTTATCGTGGTTGTTAACGGTGAGGGAAAACATCGTGAGGAAACCCACATGGCTGAGTTGTACTTAGTCATGTGACAGTGTATTCGTACAAAACGGCGATAGGCCTGCCCCCTATCACGTGAGTACACTGTCCATGCAAAACGTGGGTACTCTGAACACCAGGTGACAAAGTCACGTGATGTGCAGAAGTATTAGTACCTCTGCCAACCCCTTCGAGGATATTCGGCGTGAACGTTTATGTTATGTTATATTATGTTATGGTCTTCAGCAGGAATCAAACCTCCAGACAGAGCAACCTGTCTCTGTCTACTAGGCTAAGTAGAGTCCTATTCAGCCAAGTTTAGAAATAATAATCAATCAACATTTTTGCACTAGTCTCAGCATATTTGAGTCTTAATTTAGTTCAGAATATACATACATATGCTCACAGCTCGTCACATCCCGAAATAAGGGGTAGCCAGAACTTTAGAATGAGAAATTTCGCAGCCACTTTTGTAGTATTAAACATTGTAAGAGCTCTTTACAAACCACCAACTATTCCAAGCAAACTATCATACTTAAGAACTCACAGAGAAAACTTCACGTATATTCTGTGACGTCCTCTTGGTGATCCACCCCCAGTACGTTTTAGGAGAGAACGGGTAATGGATCACGCCGATGACCGGAACTCCCTTCACGGCCACACATACCATGGTGGTCACGTATTCCAGTAGATTCTCTGTAAGGGTCATTGCCACATATTAATTTATAAAAAGATACATATACTTATGGGATGACTACTCTTCAAATTGACAATGATGAATTGAAATAATAATTTCATCTTCTCTCTTGCTCTCATGAATTGAAGATGCAGAATTTTCCAAGTGCATAGTTGTTTATTTATTTATTTTATTTATTAAGGAGAAAAAACAGAAATAGCAAAAAGAATATAAAATAACAACATATAGAACATAAGTAAATAAATTTTGGTATCTCCTCAACTTTTCTCACAGATAGGTAACCAAAACAATCAATACAAAAATATTATCATTACGGAAAAACAGAAATAAAATATGAAAAAGGATAACAACCACAACGAACATAAATAGACAAAAGTAAATACACAACATTCTTCAGATAAATTTAAACAATAATAATTAATAACATACACACACATTAAAGACTTTTTAAAATAAGTAAGAACATTTTCTTGCAGCGTTGCTTCGAAAAGCAGAATAAGTCTACATCCGTGAAATAAATATTATATGTATCGCACATCCTGCACAAAGGAGCCCTCTTACCTACATTGGTCCTGCTGACCCCTAGGGCGAATACATATTTATTCCTTGTAGCGTGACTCGGAACACGTAAACTAAGCTTTGTTGTTGTTGGTTTCCTACAATAGTAATAGGCTATTTGACTGTTTTGAAAACTATCTTATGTTAATTTGTTTATAAGGAGCCCTAAAAAAATATTTTTCTGTCTTCATTTTAGCTATTTTATTAAAAAATCGAAAAAGAAAATGCAATATTCAAATGTGCCGCGAAAACGCGACTTTAAGTAATATGGCGGCTGTAGCACAAATGACGTCAATTCTGCATTAAACACCAATGAGCGAAGCGATACACAGACAGTTTATGTGCAATCTACGTCATTATAGAAACAGCCAATCACGGTCGTTTTTAGTCATGTGACAGTTGCATCAAAATTACTTATTTTAGAAGACGGATTTTAATGAAATAATGCAATATTTTTATCTCGCATTATTACATATTGCTCCAAAAAAGAAATATTAAGAATAATGAAATAAAAGAAATATATATTTTTTAAGACATTTGGTTTGTCTTCAAAACAATGTGTGTGACGCAAATATATTTTACAAGCAGTTAGAACAGTTAGGGACAAAATGATTGTTTTAGGTTTGAAGAGCAGACCTTCTTGGCTCTTGCGCCACACATAATAATTTTAATATGGAAACTTGATAAAACTATAGTTTTCTTCTTTGGTAGACCAAATAATATTTGGTTGTAAAAAAAGTCAATTTTTTTTTTACAAAAGCCTGAATTACAAAATTCTGCTATTATAAATAAATCAAAATGTTTAAATGTTTGAAGAGTTTTAATTGGATGTAGCTAAGGAGAAAGTTCTTAATCTAAAAAAAATTAAGTTTTAAACTTTGATTCTTAAACAGTTTGCATGCACTTTATACAATAACAAGTTTTCACTAGTTCGTAGATTCAACCTTCAGCAATACATTGGCATACTTAACTCAATTTCGCCACAAGTGTGGGTTGAGTCTATTCTGCTTAATTATGTCCAATTATACCACAATATTTTTGGTCAATAGGATTTTACTTTTATTACTTACATATTTATACTCCCGTTAAAAATTCTATTTGCCGTGTAGTGTCGGCTTAGAATAACACTACCCCATTTCTACCCGTGGGTGATCGTAAGAGGCAACTAAGGGTATAGGGGCTATTTAAGTGATTTTTGGGCGATGTGGTTGGAGACCCGTCACCAAAACCATTTATTATTACCATCTTTTCCCCAATCAACTTCCAAAAGTAGCTGAGGAATTTCTCATTCCAAAGCTCTAGCTACCCCATTAAGGGATTAATAGCCGTGAGTATATGTATGTATGTAAAAATTCTAAAAAAATATTGAAAGCCATTTTATATGATCCTGACATGTTTTTCTAACATATAATATTCATACATATACTCATGGTTGCTTGTACCATAGCTGGAGGATGTTAAATCCTCAGATTGATGGTTTAGTCACTGACTTTGTAGTGGGACCATGCATCACTTATCACAAAGTAGTCTCATTTAGGGGATATGGTAAAATCAGTGGCCATTCGATGCTTCAAAGACATTAATAATAAAAAAAATAAAGTGACTTATTGATATAAATTGACTCATAGTTTTAGTAACTTGTAAAATTCTGTGACTGCTTTTTTTCCATAATTTAAAGCATTGAACCTATAATAGGTTTTATTGATATTAGAGAAAGAAGATGTATATATTGATAGATGTTTATGTCCTTAAAGATGTTTAGATGCTAAAGCTAGATAATACTGGCAAAAAGTAATAAATATGTGTAATGATTCTTGTTAAAATATATTGTAATGATTTCTTTGAATAACATATATTATTAATTCATGTTGATTTTTAATATGAGTACCTTTTGTTGATCAGTTTTGTAAAGTGTTTCACCTCAACTTCCGTTTAAAGCAACCAGTTTTGTAAAGTGTTTCACCTCAACTTCCGGTTGAAGTGACTGTTTTCGGTTTGACAAGTAATGGGTGGGGACGAGGACGGCTTTTGAGGCGGGACATTATTTTTATTCATTCTATCGTTAGCAGAAGTGAAGTAAAGACGTTTAGTCAAAGTTACTGCCCGTAATTATAGTACAAATAGTTAATTGTTAGTTGTAATATGTTTTATATGACCAAGTGGAAATAAAGTCAGTGTTCAAGAATTGGAGTTTCTTTATATTTCAGAAGTGGGTATGTACCAGATCTATTCAATAACTATATTATTATTTTATGTCGAATTTGCGAATATAGTGACACTTTTTTTTAAGAGGATAGATAACATTTATTTGTTTGATATACGCCTACACACACGGACATGTATTCGATTGGGGCTACTCTCCGATAATACTTACTCACACGACACGACATGCATTTGATCGGGGCTACTCTCCGATAATGCTTACTCACAAGACATGCATTCGATCGGGGCTACTCTCCGATAATGCTTAGTCACACGACATGCATTCGATCGGGGCTACTCTTCGATAATGCTTACTCAGACGACTCGACATACATTCGATCAAGGCTACTCTCCGATAATGCTTACTTACACGGCATGTATTAGATAAGGACTACTCTCTGATAATGTTTACTCAGACAACATGTATTCGATTGGGGCTACTCTCCGATAATGCTTATTTACACGACATGCATTCGATCAAGGCTACTCTCTGATCATGCTTACTCACACGACATGCATATTATACAACAATGACACTATCCTATATGTACATATATTTTATGTTCTCTAAAAAAAAAAAAGGCAACCTAACCTTTGCCATTGAAGCCTAGCCTTGGCTTTGAAGTTTTGGTATGTAGAAGCACCGTGACATTCGCAATATGTACAGAAGTAATTTGAATTTACCTGTGTTTTAAACTATTTTACCGTCAAGAAATGTTAAGGACTTCGCGTTGTGCATTGGTGTTAAAACGAATCACAGACTAGATTTGATAACGTAAGACAATATCTGTTTTCATTTTCATTTAGTCTAGAATCTTGTTTATTTTATTTTAAATTATTTACAATGTTGATAAAACATTATGCAGGTGGAATATTATTTCGTAATCTATTTTAACATTGTAAAACTTTATGACTAAAATTTGAGTGGTTTTTACATATTTGATATAAAGTAAGAGTGAGTTATTGAAATTATTTTACACTACCTGCATATCGTGACATACGTGATGTAATGAACTATGTATGATGACTGGATTATTTATTTACATAACACAACCATAATTATTTATTTTCGTAACACAACCATGCGATGCTCGCATCGCATTCGAGTGGAACCCACCGGGCGGCAAGCGAGCCCGTGGCCGTCCCGTACACACTTGGCGCCGGAGCGTGGAGACCGAGCTGCGAGCGGCGGGACTGAGTTGGAGTGCGGCCAGGGAAGTCGCGGCAGACAGGAAGGCGTGGCAGTGGGGTGCCATAGGACGACAACAACCACAACACAACCATATTATGGGACTGAGTGAACTATGTATGTTCACTGGATTATTGGACTGAGTGAACTATGTATTTTCACTGGATGATTGGACTGAGTGAACTATGTATTTTCACTGGATTATTGGACTGAGTGAACTATGTATTTTCACTGGATTATTGGACTGAGTGAACTATGCATGTTCACTGGATGATTGGACTGAGTGAACTATGCATTTTCACTGGATTATTGGACTGAGTGAACTATGTATTTTCACTGGATTATTGGACTGAGTGAACTATGCATGTTCACTGGATTATTGGACTGAGTGAACTATGTATTTTCACTGGATTATTGGACTGAGTGAACTATGTATTTTCACTGGATTATTGGACTGAGTGAACTATGTATTTTCACTGGATTATTGGACTGAGTGAACTATGCATGTTCACTGGATGATTGGACTGAGTGAACTATGCATTTTCACTGGATTATTGGACTGAGTGAACTATGTATTTTCAATGGATTATTGGACTGAGTGAACTATGCATGTTCACTGGATTATTGGACTGAGTGAACTATGTATTTTCACTGGATTATTGGACTGAGTGAACTATGCATATTCACTGGATGATTGGACTTAGTGAACTATGTATTTTCACTGGATTATTCGACTGAGTGAACTATGTATTTTCACTGGATTATTGGACTGAGTGAACTATGTATGTTCACTGAATTATTGGACTGAGTAAACTATGTATGTTCCGAAGATTATTGTACTGAGTGAACTATGTATGGTCACTGGATTATTGAGCTGAGTGAACTGTGTATGTTCGCTGGATTATGGGACTGAATGGACTGTTAATGTTTACTAAATTATGGGAATGAATGAACTGTGTATGTTAACAGGATTATTGGAATGAATGGACTGTGTATGTTAACTGGATTATTGGAATGAATGGACTGTGTATGTTAACTGGATTATTGGATTAAATGAACTGTGTATGTTCACTGGATTATGGGACTGAAAGAATTGTGTATACTTATTCGATTATGGAACGGAGTTGTCTGTGTATTTTCAAATCAATAAATAAAACTGAATGAACTTGCTATGTTAACCTGATTAAACTGGACTTGACCAAAGTAAGAGTTAATGAATCTGAATTTTGACTTATGGATCAGACATCTATTCCGAGAAACTAGGATTTCAGATATGCGACCCCACGAGAATAACGAGGGGACTCCCCCGAGAAATCAATTGAGGAGGAAAAGAAGTAGAAGATCTCCTTCTACATCTTCTAGTGAAGAGGATAGAACGCCGCATAAGGCGCGAATGATATCAAGCCGTTAGAGTGCTGAGGATGTGCTACTTGCAAGTTTCAAAGGAGAGTACAACACTTCAGTAAGAATTAAACCACAGAATTAGCCAATCACTGATTCCTACGGATCCAAGCTTTTTATTCAGCAATGGATGGTTAATTTTAACGAATTTACTGGCAAATTCTATCTAAATTTCATCAATTTGGTGGCCAGCATCGACTATGTCGGAAGGTTTATTGATATAACTGATTAAATTAGATTCGACCGGTCACCCTTTTCTGAAACCGTGTTGTGATGTACTTAATGTATAATGTATTTTATTTTGTAATAATGAGGCAGATTATTTTCATTTAAATAGTAAGAGAAACAAGGGAGAAACGGGTCTATAGTTTGATACAACAGATAAATCACCTTTCTTGTGAATAGGTATAAATCGTGCTCTTTTCCATTGATTAAGAAACTGTCCATCTCGTAGAGAACGATTGAATATAATACAGATAGGGAAAGAGAAATGTTTTGCACAACAATTTACGAAGAGAGGGTAGATGCCGTCTGTACCAGCATTTTGATAAATGTTTAAATTACGTACCTATGCACTTACTAATTTCATTTTCGGTGATAAAAATATTTGTATTGTTTGTGACGTATATTAATTAAGTAATATTTTTATTATTCTAATTGGAGCAATGGGTTGCAAATAGGCTACTAATTTTTTGTGCATTAGATCTAGTTTCATTACTAAGATGCACATCGGCTGAAATTGCTAAAGAACTTTTACGTCTTTAAAAAAATATCTAAAAGGAATTTGAATGAGTTTTGATTTATGATTCAAGTATATTTTTATAATCTCTATAGCACTTATCCATAAGTTTGTGGCATCTATTACGTATAATATCGTATTCAAGTTTATCTGTAGGATTTTATATTTATAACATCTACTTCGAATCTTGTTTACTCAGTGAGAACCCGAATCAGTGTAAACTATACCAGGAGGATACTTTGACATCTTTCTGCTCCGTTTAGGAACAAATTCATCATGACTGAATGTAAAGTATCATTTAGTAAATTCACCATACTATGGAAACTTTCAAGTAGAGTAAGGTATCCCAATCTATTGTACTTAATTCTAAATTTATTTTAGTTGACCTTGAAAGTATTTGACAAGAAATAAGATATATTATAGAAAAGAATCAACCTTCTGCTTGGTTAGATATAATTCTAAGTAGTCTCCTGCTACTCAGTACAAGGTTGGCGACTTAGTGATGATTGTGCGAATTAATTTTGTCAATGACGCGGAGAGTACCAAACTCCTGTAAAAATTTATTGGTCAGGCTAAGATTTTGAAAGTTCTCGAGAACGATCGTTAAAGGGTTACTGACGGTCCAGGTTTTTGCTTAAAGAGGTAATACGGAAATAATAAAAACATAAAAAGAGGCATTACGGTTCTGTCAATTGCCTTGGGTAGAATTAGACCGTGTGTATAAAAGCCTTAGAAGTTCAGAATAGCGATCCTAGTAGTTCAGATACTTGCAGTGACAGTGACAATGACTGATATAATACCCCTGCCATACCTTGTTTGGTATCTATTTAACAAGTTGAATAATTACATTATGTATTAAATATACATTAACTTAATCCTATATAAAATTATCTGATTGTAAATTGTTCATAGTAAAACTTGTTAATATAATACACTTTTTTTTAAACACTCGCGGTTTGTAGACATTATATATAATAATCGGGATTAACAGATTCAAACAGATTCAAACATGGTTTGCTTCCAATAATCTTGTACTGAATGGTAAAAAAAAAAACCAAATGCATTAAATTTGTATTACCTAATGTTAGGTGCGTTTATAACGAAATAATTTTAAATAATGAAAAGTTAGTATTTTCGGATGACACCGTTTTCTTAGGGATAACTCTGGACTCCAAGCTCCAATGGGGACCCCACATTAGCTAGCCCCACTAGCTGGCAGGTTAAATAGTGCTGCATATGCCGTTAGGAAAATAAGACATTTGACAGATGTACAGACAGCTCGATTAGTTTATTACAGCTATTTTCATATTGTAATGTCTTACGGTATTTTACTCTGGGGCAGAGCAACTGATGTTGGTTCCATATTTATTCTCCAAAAGAGAGCAATAAGAGCTATATACAATTTGAGATCCCGAGATTCCCTGAGGGAATTGTTTAAAACAATAAATATAATGACGCTGCCATGTCAATATATTTATGAAAATATTATGTATGTAAGAAAGAATCAGGCCTCTTTTGTGAAAAATTGTGACAGACATATTCGAAACCTGAGAGACAACAATAAAATATCAGTACCAAAATACAGATTGTCAAAAGTAAATACATCTTTCATGGGGTTATGCGTAAAAATGTATTATAAAATACCTGAGGACATTTTAAATTTATCAGAAACAAAATTCAAAGCAGCAGTTAAAAGAAATCTTAGTTCGAAAGCCTATTACAATGTCAATGATTACATTAATGATGAAGTGGCTTGGTGTCATCAGGGCTCTGTGCAGGATGTTTCCGGGGTTACACCAAAATTGTAATGGACGTAAAAAAAAAAAAGATGTGTGTTGACGAGTTTCTTACGGGTTCTTCTCTCAACAAAACACCTTCCGAATCCGAAGTAAACTTAGTATTAAGTTAAAATTTGACGTTCAAAAAACAAAGATTTATCTTTTTATTTTGAAATAAATGATTATTTTATTTTATTTTATTATTTTAACCAACGAAGATTTTTAAATCACTTTCGTGTTAGGATTCTTAATTCAATGTTTTTTTAAACTAAAATAATAATTATCAAAATAAGTAAGAAGTACATATACTGACAGTTAACTCGGGAGCAAACGTAAGTTAATTAGTTAAGATATATTTTTATTTTATTTTCATTTATTTAGGAAACAAATAGTCGTAAACATTTTAAAGGTGCACATTTACATAAGAAACAATTAGACCTACAGCTTCATAAATTAATATTAAACAATTTCGTAAGCGGCAGGTAGATACATCAGTAATTTTTATTTTATTTTTATTTTTAGACAGGCTCAACAATTATACAATTAACCTAAATAGGAAATTGGAATAATATCTATAAAAAAAAAAGAGATGAATGAAATGAAGTCAAAAGCGAATATCTTAATTTTGTGACAAGAGTTTAAACTGTTACAAAACAGATAAATTTCATAAAATTCTGAGTTCTACAAGTTCACAATTCACCAAAAATAAAATTGTTGCAAGTATAGTATATATAGTTTTATGATGCGGAGGGACAAATAACTGTTTATTGCAAGCCAAGTCTACTGTCTAGGTATCCTAAATAATATTTTTCTAAAGTTCTGGAGAGTCAACTTTACTATTGAATAATTTAAACAGGAAACTCAAGTCAAATTGCGTACGTCTATCTGGAAGAGTGGTTAGTTTATGATTTGAGCGGGAATAGAGATAATAACCGTAGTAATTATACCAATATTCCAATGTTTTTATAAACTTTTTCTGAACTCTTTCTATTCGTGAAATATGACAGGCGTAAAAGGGACTCCAGATAATACTGGCAAAGTCCAATATTGAGCGCACATATCTAAAGTAAAAAAAATAATAATAATAAAATAATGTAAGTTTTTGAACGGTTTTGATATATCTACGAAAAATAAACCCAAGTTATTTAAATGTTCTTTTTTTATATAATCGATATGACAAATAAAAGATATTTAGAATCCATTACGATTACCAAGTCACGTATTGATGTTACTCTTTTGATTTATGTAAACCATTCAAACTGTACTCATGTTCAATAAAGCTATGTTTTCTTGTAAATGTCATTACAATGCTTGTGAACGGTTCTTCAAATAACAAATGATCCATCGAAGCACATCCCCATGTATTCCTATATTTAATAATTTTATGGCCATGAAATAATGTATCTTATCACACGCTTTAGAAAAGTCGGTGTACATAACATTAACTTGTCGCCCTTTATCCATGGCATCTATGAGGTAGTTAGTGAAGGATAGCATAGTGAATAATATATGATATAACAGCTGTATACAACTTTATGGATTGCAAAAATAAATGAAATGAAATGAAATGAATAGTGATTCGACCGAACGCCCCTTAGAAAATCCATGTTGAGAGGGAGAGATATGATTTATGTAAAGCATTCATTATTAGCTGGGAGACAATCTGTTCAAATATTTTTGCAAAAATGTTACGTTTGGATATAGGTCGATATTGTGTAAAATCATTTATGATATAAATTTTTTGAATCGGTGTTTAAGGCCTTTTCAAATTATTAAAAATTCTACCACTAGCTTGCATTTACATATATGAAGTGTGTGTTTTTGTAAAGAGTAATAAATCATTTTTTAAGAATATGCCACTAACAAGGAGTGATAGACTTAATATAAAATTTAAAGACAAATTAGCAATGCCAGATCTGAGACAAGCTTTAAATAGGAAAAGTATACTATATATGTCGTGAAAAACTTATAATAAAATACCTGATTACTTTAAGAATTTTCCTATAATATTATTTAAAAGAAAAATATTTGAATGGCTAATGGAAAAATGTTTCTATAGTGTTAAGGACTTATGAAGGACGAAGAATAATATTTAATTTTAATGTTAACATGTTTTTATGTTCTATTATAATTCAGTTTTCGTTTTGATATGTTTAAATTGATTGAAAGGTATTATATATATATATATTATTATTTTTTATGTAGTCAACTTAAAATGATGATGATATCTCTGTGGCATAGGGTTATATTTTATTTTATTTGTATATTTTTCACTGACTTCAATTTATGAATAGTACATTTAGAGTTATGAACATTAATTTTATTAATTAATTAACAATACTGCATGATGACATTTTTATGAATTTCAATAAAATGACGTAGTTAAGCTATGTACTAATGTCGTACACTCGAAAGAGTAGATTGTGACAGTCACTATTATAAATTTATGTAACATCTTTTGTTGTATCCGCAATCATGACAAGAAAATGGTTTCAATGGTTTCCTGTTTTTAAATAGACGGAAATATTTCAAATTTAATTGACAAGTTGTATATGTATGTAAGAATATAGTAATTAATATTTGTGCTAATGCTAAGATGAATTGAATGTAATGATTTCTTTTGTATTTTGTTTTTGAGTGCGCCAGGAGGCAGCACTCTGTAGGATGGCCGAATGTAATGATTCTTGTTAAAATATATTGTAATGATTTCTTTGAATAACATATATTATTAATTCATGTTGATTTTTAATATGAGTACCTTTTGTTGATCAGTTTTGTAAAGTGTTTCACCTCAACTTCCGTTTAAAGCAACCAGTTTTGTAAAGTGTTTCACCTCAACTTCCGGTTGAAGTGACTGTTTTCGGTTTGACAAGTAATGGGTGGGGACGAGGACGGCTTTTGAGGCGGGACATTATTTTTATTCATTCTATCGTTAGCAGAAGTGAAGTAAAGACGTTTAGTCAAAGTTACTGCCCGTAATTATAGTACAAATAGTTAATTGTTAGTTGTAATATGTTTTATATGACCAAGTGGAAATAAAGTCAGTGTTCAAGAATTGGAGTTTCTTTATATATGGTAGTCATATTTACCTGTATATTCCTTGGTAGCATCTAATGGATCAATCCATATAGTAACATCTTTTGTGTAGACCAGTTCATCAACCAATGAGTTAATTATTTCTTCTCCTGAAGGTACACTGTCTACATTTATTGGTTCTTGACTCTCACACTCAGATTCCTTTGTGCTATGTTCCTCTGAGACTATGTCCACTTTAGGAAATGTATATTTCAAGCTATAATACATTGCACAGTGCGATTGATAGTCAGCATTGGTGACTACATCATTCACCCCTTCTAAAGTTTCTCCTTTGCTTTTCACATCTACATTTTTCCTTCCTTCTACTACTTTCCGGCCACCACGTTCTGCTGCATAAATAGCTGCATTTAACAGGTATTTCAGGTTAATTAAATCACTTTTTTCCAATGGTTGAGAAGCACTGCTAGTGTGCCAGTAAACTATTAAAAATATTATAAAACCTAATGTGAAACAAGCGAATTTATTTATTCTTAATGTTCCACCGAGATTCATGTTGGTTTTGGTATTAATAATTTAATATTAAATCGAATCGAAATCTGTGAAGAAAATATCCAAATTCAATTTTATTTACATTTTTTATTTCAATTTTATTCAATTTTGCCATTTTGGCCTTTATTGTGTAAGCCAGAATAACTTTGCCAGTGCCGATGAGTAATGTAGAAGAGAAGAATCAAGCGACACCAATATTTAATATTAGAAGCCGAGTAATAGATTGAGTTGAGGAAGGCAGAAATAGAGAAGAAGAAAGTGAATTTTTTTCCCTTGCTCAGACCACATTTTCATAAAAATTGGTATGTTCCGTAACCCCTATTTTCGCGAGGAAACATAATACAAATACATAATAGTAAACGAAATCGGTCCACATTTTTAAAAGCTTTCGAGTATATCAAGGTTTGCATGGTGCAGAACAACGTCCTCCGTTCCATGGTACATTTGGTATTTAAAATCGATTATTGTTATCGTGATCTTTCAATTCAACTATCTCTAGACAACACTACAGAACAGCTGTTTCTGTTTCTGTCACTGTCAGTGCAATTTCTTTATGTTTCTTTCTGGTTATTTGTCGTACGTAGCGGAATAATTGATATCAGAATTAATTAATTCAATTCCTGATATCATTTGCGGAGATTAAGCATACCTTTGCCTTACAAAATCTGTTTGCCGACATGATCCTCGTGGATATGTATAATATGGTAAGTTTATAGAAACTATGCTGGGTGTGGCGGTGGAGGTTATGCTTGAATAGAATTCCACAGTACCAGTAAATGATTATAGTTTAGTGCATTTATTACAAAGCTAGTTAAACAAGTGCAGTTCATATAATTATTTTTTATTCCTAGATATTACTTGTACATAATTTAAGTGCGTATATACAGTTAATGTTATTGTAAACATTATAAACATTTGTTAGTAATATTTGTATTTTTTAGAAGACAATGGTGAATTAATTACAAAACCAAACATATAAAAACAATCCTATTAAAAGGATTACAGATTCAGAAGGGAAAGTTTAATAAAAAAAAATAGGAATTAACCTGCTTAAATAAAGGTGTTTCTGTTTTAAAAACCCTGTAAGAACTAATGGATAGGATAATGGATATCCTTATACATATACTCACTACCATAAGTCCCAAAAACGGGTTGCCAGGGCTTCAGAGCTGATAACTCCTCAGCCACATTTGGAGATTGTTAGGGGACGAGATCGTATAAATAAAGTATATTTGGTGATTATTTTCCAACCGCATTGCCCAAAATCCACTTGAAGAAGCCCATACCCTTAGTTGCCTCTTACGACACCTGTGGGTAGAAAAGGGTAGTGACATTCTAAGCTGGCACTACACGGCTTGGATATCCCTGTCTTAAGAGTATCTTAGCAGCATGAAATGTTCTTTTATTAAAAACAATAATTTTATTTTAAATACTTAATTTGGAGGGTTTCATAGTATATTTAGTAAAACACTTTATTGAACAAGGTGAAGTTTGATTATAATAATAAAAATTTAACATTTCAATGTGAGAGTTCCTGCTGCCTCGTCGTACACATATAAAATTTTCATAACCTATAGTCTGAAGAATAAAATATGAAAAGATTGATGAATCTAGATGAAGCTCACAAGGTTTGCCAGCATCATACAAAGTTGAGGTAAATAGTCTGCTCACCCCAATGGGAGCTAATGGCGTGAGTAAATGTATGTATGTATTAATTCTGTCCATATGTATCCCTGTCCCTGTCCATATGTGTCCATAAAACAGCCACTGAATGGGTGCCTACAGATGGGCACCGGCGTAGGAGAAGGCCTAGGAGGAGATGGAGGGACGACCTGGACAGGTTTGATCCAGGGTGGTGGTGTACAGCCTCAGACAGAGATGTGTGGGCTCAAAATTGTGAGGCCTTTGCCCAGCAGTGGGAAATGAATTAGGCTATAATAATAATATGTATCCCTACCAACAGGCAGTATATTTGTGGGTTGCAAAGTGGAAAAACCGTACAAACAAATATTGCAATTTGTTCTCCCTCCTGTTGTTAGTTGAAGTCTCATCTTTGGGCCATGGACGCTTGAAACATTAATATATGTATATGCAAAAATGAGTCTATTATTGTACCAGATTAACATGTCCTGAGATGAGTATTTGTTAGGAAATGGTTAGGTAGGGCTATGGAATGAATATAGCATAGTATTTAATATAAATAAAAATTAGTCGCAGCCTTACTTAGATAATGCCATATTTCAAATGTCTGTAGCTTCTTCAATTGCTGCTTACCCCTTATGACATGTAGCATGACTATATATAGAATTCTGAAGGTTGTAGGTTTCTATTGTATTTTTTTCTGTTCATCACAGATAAAAAAACATAAATCATTGTTGATGAGGTAAAAGTATAACTAAGAAATATATTTCAAACCAGTATAACTATTTCTCTTGCAGGCAGGCTGGTGGACCATCCTAATAACCTTACAAGTAATACTTGTATCAGCATACTTCCTATGGAGTAAGAAGAAACCCAAGCGTCATCAACACGCGTTGGAAAACAGCAAAGTCTATGATTGGAACCCAGCACCATTGATCATGCATGATGTTAACATAGAAGAGTCTCCAGTGATGGGAAAAATTGACGAAAATGTCCTTAATGTGGGAGCAACAAGTTTCCTATGTTTAGAAAGAGAGAGCAACATAATGGAGGAAGCCGTAACAGCAATTAAGAAGTATGGAGTCGGTTCTTGTGGTCCCCGCGGGTTTTACGGTACAATAGATGTTCATTTGGAGCTCGAAGAAAGATTGGCTAAGTTTCTAGAAGTTGAGGAAACATGTGTGTACTCGTATGGGTTTTCTACTATTGCAAGTGCCATACCATCATATGCTAAGAAAAATGACATTGTTTTTGCGTAAGTAGTCACTTTTCTGGTTTAAGAGTGTGTGAATGAAAGAAAGATACTTTTGAATGTTGTGGTTTTATGTTTAGGAATATATATGTCGTAGGATGATTTGATGTTTAGGTTTTTTGCAAAAATCCTAGGGATTTTGCAAAAATCCGGATAATTAGACAACGGTTATAATATTTTCTAATCTTGCTAGGTTTATTGCAAAAAAACTAGTTGGTTTAGTATGACTCCGAAACGAAATTTAAGTTTTTATGAATACTGTACACTGATTGGTTTATTGCAGTGCCCCATAAAGACATCATCTCTGATTGGTTGTTAATTAAGACGTACTTACTTAATTGTTCCTACCTACATTTAATTTGATTGTTATTTTAATTTTAGTTACAAAAAGTTCCTTAGTATAAAAATAGTATTGTCATTTCCCTTTATAACTCTAGCTATAATATCTCAATACCACAATGACGAACCAATCAGAATAAGTGTAGGCGAGCAATCAGAAATCAGCCAATCAGCATTAAAGAAGTACAATCTTACTAAACCAACTAGTTTTTTTGCAAATCAAAAAATCAATCATCCTACAACACATACAAGCATACACACATGGCTGTAAATCCCAAAAAAGAGGTAGATACCATCACATTCCCCCAAAAAGCCCCAGTAACTTAAGTCACTTTATGGGACACCAGTGGTAAGAAATGGAGTAGTGACATTCTAAGGCCAGCCTAAAGAGCTATCTTTACCAAATCTTTGTTGTTTATTAGTATTTATTTTGAAATAGCTGTGCAGATACTACAAAAAAATTGCAATAACCCATTTCCTCCCGTGGCTGTCGTAAGAGGTGACTAGTTATGTTCCTTACTCTGAATCCAAAACTAGCTAAATAGTTTGAAATTTTGGCGTATTTACGACCGATTTCTGAATTGAGTATTCCAGCTGAGAACAACTTAAGTATCGTTCTGTCGCATTGAAATCTTAACAACTGAATGAGACAAAACGATACTTAAGTCGTTCTCAGCTTGAATACTCAATTCAGAAATCGGGCGTTTGTCCCTCTGTATCAGAGAGAATGTATGAATATATTTTAACTCACATCCAAATTATCCTTGAAATCAATTTCAGTGACGAGAAAGTTTGGTTTGCCATCCAAAAAGGCTTTGACGCCTCCCGTTGCAAAGTCTACTACTACAAGCACAACGATCCTTCCTCTCTTGAAGAACTACTACAGAAAGCTACTGAAAAGAAAGAACTGAAGCCAAAGAGACGCGCATTTTTAGTGGCAGAAGCTATCTATTTTAATACCGGTGAAATGTGCCCTTTGAAAGAGCTAGTGGCATTAGCAAGAAGATTCAAGCTGAGGATCATTTTGGATGAGAGTTTGAGTATTGGGGTATGTGGCTTTAATCTTACTTAAGTTGTTATTTATTTATTGATTCGTCACAAAATATAGTTTTAACGTAAAAATAATGGTATTACACAACAGGCTATCAAAAATACGGTAGCTAGTGAACATGTATTGTGATAAGCCAACTAAGACTTACTTAGCTTATCACCAGCTATTATATCTTTGTGCCGTATCATGCAATACCCAATTTAAGGTGCTCTCACACTTCTCCTTACAAACTTTGGGCAAAAGAAAAACCTACAACATTAAAATAAGATTTTAGCATTTTATAAAGCACGCGCTAAATCACTATGATATAAAAAAAAAAACTAAATTTTGTAACCCGAGTGTCCGAGCACTTTTATCAAGCAGAGAGGCCTTTCAATTTCTTTTGTACTGGGTTGCAATTTTTAAGGGTTTTGAAATAAAGCGGTCAGTCTGGTCCCTAGAAGTCTACTCTTAAAACCGACAACGATAATTTCGTCCGTACCTCTTCTAACTGCTTGTAAAATATATTCGTGTTAGACTCACAGCTTTGAAGGTCAAAGACATTTATAAAAAATATTGGAACATTACTAATTATGGCACTTACAACACGAAAACTATGATAGTATCTTCGGGTTCATCGAATATCACCATGCATCCCCACTTGGCAAAATACGAATATTCATTTCGTGCGGGCGAGACGGAAATAGACATTAATAGAGGTTAGAAGAGATACAGATGAAATTATCTTTGTCGCTTTGAAAAGTAGACTGGGTTTTGCCCATAAATATCTAACCATCTCTTCCTTCTCATTGATAGGTATTAGGCAAAAATGGCCGCGGTATAACCGAGCATTTGGGTGTGCCTCGAGACGAAATAGACCTTATTGTCGGGTCGTTAGAGCACTCTTTCGCAACCATTGGCGGGTTTTGTGCCGGCACTCACTTCATGGTGGAACATCAGAGATTGTCTGGACTTGGTGAGTATAAAGATATATAGAACATTTTATGGAATATATTTACTAATAAATAAAGAATAAATAAAGGAAAGAAAAGGAAGGAATATATTTACTTGAAAGAACTACGGTCAAGGTCTTAGTGACTGACTGACTACAGTCCGTTCACAGTTATTTTACCTCTAGCCTTAAGACATTTTTTCTGGCGCTACTCTGAATCCGTATAGGCATGATATACCTTATAATAATATCGAAAGCAGTAAACATAGCAAAGAATACCACGGACCATATAGACACACTTCACAGCAAGTAATGCTAACATAAATTAAATGAAAATTAATGTCAAAGGTACAATAAATGTTATCGGATTGTATATACCTTACCTTGTTGGGTAAAAAACTCCATTGTGTCAAAATAAGGTCCATTATAGTTCTCATATAGTTTTAATCATATTGTGTTAATTGTAATTACTCTTCAGTTTTTACATTACTACAAAACTCATAATAAAATAGTTATAATTTATTTTTATTACCTACTACTGTTTTGCTAAGACAATTCTACCTTAAATTAATTAGAGGCATTATCACTGAAAACGATATTAATAAACAAGATAATATAAATCCAGCTATATAGTGTCAGCTTAGAATAGCACTACCCCATTTCTTCCGGTGGGTGTACGTAAGAGGCGACTAACAGTATTGGGGCCTTTTAGGGATTGTTGGGCGATGCAATTGGAGACACATCACCAACAACCTTTATTTTTACCATCTTTTCCCCACTCACATTTCCAAAAGTGGCTGAGGAATTTCTAATTCCTCAGCCACTGAGCCGTGAGTATATGTAGTATGTATAATATAAATAACTAACTATTCTGTTTCAGGCTACTGTTTCAGTGCTTCTCTACCGCCATTACTAACGCAGGCGGCCATTTCAAGTCTCGACGTTATTGAACATAAACCCATCATTCTTAATGAGTTGGAAGTAAATTGCAAGAAGTTGCATGCGTAAGTATTATAAAAATGGACTTTCCTACTTTCCAAAAAATAGATAAGAAATTCCTGTGCCACTTTTGGAAGTTGACATAACATAACATAAACGTTCACGCCGAATATCCCCGAAGGGGTTGGCAGA
This sequence comes from Bedellia somnulentella, assembly GCA_963576735.1. NCBI lineage: Eukaryota > Metazoa > Arthropoda > Insecta > Lepidoptera > Bedelliidae > Bedellia > Bedellia somnulentella. Next base: position 16,895,941 of record OY755183.1, read on the forward strand.
GGTACTAATACTTCTGAACATCACGTGACTTTGTCACCTGGTGTTCAGAGTACCCACGTTTTGCATGGACAGTGTATTCACGTGGCAGGGGGCAGGCCTATCGCTGTTTTGTACAAATACACTGTCACATGACTAAGTACAACTCAGCCATGTGGGTTTCCTCACGATGTTTTCCCTCACCGTTAACAACCATGATAAATTAACCACACATATGTCTTTAGAAAAGACAAATTGGTGTAGGCCCGACCCAGGATTTGAACACTAGTCGTTTGCACGATAACCGAGTGTTCTTCCCACTGGGCTATCACGCTTTTGGAATTTGAGTGGGAAAAAATGGTAAAACAAGGGATGGTTGGTCATGGGTCAATACAAAATTGAGTATTGAAATGTGTTAGTGGTTTTCTAAACTGATACTGCAATATTTGGTTAATCTTGATTCCCTTGGGTTACCTGGAATGATTTCCATCGCTGCGAACATAGTAATTAAAACTAAACATACCTTAATTTGAATGTTTTTGACATGAAAACCTCATGTGGGTATTATTACTAATAAATGAAAGATGCATAAAGGAAAGAAAAACCCCGCCGGTGTCGAAATTTTTCTTTCCGTTATTTATCTTTTATTTATTAGGAAACATATTTTGTAATCGAAAGTTGATTGTGGCCTGCTCTGACTAAACTAAGTGACGTGACTTACAAAACGTTCACCGTTACGGATGCATGCACAAATAAAATAACTGATACATTACAGTGATACTTTTGTGACAACTTTGTTCTTTCTTTATTTTCATATGACTTTAGCTCGTAAATCGTTATATACTGACTTTACAGAAGACCGATATTTTTGTACCGTCTACTGTATCCGCAATAATAACAAAAAAAAATTATTTTGATCATACCAGACGGACAGAAAATACTGAGTCTATAAAAAGTATTATATAATAATAATACCATGTTTATACTTACTTTTCAGCGCCCTGAAAACCTTGGAACACTTCAGAACAAGCGGCGATGAGCTATCGCCAATAAAACACATCTATATCGCCAGAACCGATATAACTGACCGACTCAAACATACATATCTAAGAAATATAGCTCAATACAGTTTAGATAAAGGCGTGGCTTTCGCTGTAGCTGCCTATTTGAGAGATGTGGAAGTAAATTGTCCAGAACCTTCTATAAGATTGGTAGCGAGTAGGAAATTGAATGATGAAAATATAAAGATGATATGTGACCTTCTTGATAAAGCCTACGTGGAGGTTGGACCACAGCCAGACTTGAAACTTGTTGGTGCGTAACTTTTTAGTTTGATTAACTTTTTTTTCAGTCTGGATAAATGGAATGCATAAAGAAAAAATATGCTTCTGATGGGCAGATTGAATATGAAACCTAATTAAAATAACTGAAACGTAATTCGGAAATTATGAAAGATAGGGAAGACTTTTAAGATATCTATGATTTACTTAAAATCAGAAATACCCAGTACCAGACTAGATACGTCATTTATGCACAAGGATAAATAAATTAAAAATACATTCCTCTAAGTGATTTTTTATCTTCAGTAAACCATATTTTTAATGTTTTAGCGTTATTCGTTGACAGTTCTAAGTTATTGTCTTTACTATCATATGCCCGCCGGTATATTATTTAACATTATCCATGAGTTTCTTGGTTTTTTTTTACAGTATTTTATTTGTTTAACATCCCATTAATATTATAAATGTGAAAGTTTAGATGTTTGGATGTTTGTGTGTTTGAGGTGAAAGGGCTTCTCAATTACAGATTGTATATGAATGAAATTAAGCAGAATGCTAGATAATGGCCCCAATTATCAAATAATATACTTTTTATCCCGGAATAAATTGACAAATAAAATATTCACGCCTGATTGAACTCAAAGTACAGGAAAAAACGCGTAAAGTTTGGTCTAAGCAAATTTGCAGTACGAATTCTGTCGGGTCAGCTAGTTGGTAAATAAATTATATGAACACTGTTAATGCTTAATTAAAATTGTTATCGTTTATATTAGCATTAATGTTTATTTTATCGGAATTATAAATTAAAGACAGTTCACTTAATTTATTCTTTATTACTTAACAAAGTGAGTTAGTGTTTCACACATTTTTGTATTTGTTTTCATAACGTGGTGTGGATGGGAACCTATTATTTTAGTGATTGTTGCTTATCTTTGTCACAAATGTTGTATCAGTAAAATCTATCGCATTTAAAAGTAATTATAATATACATTTATATTAATAGAAAGACATACATTGTTTTTAATAAAGCAACTACGAAATACTACTTAATAGTTTCCGCCAAATATTGTAATGTAATTTATTAATTTAATTGTTCCCTAGTTTTTATAAATGAGCATTTATTATCTTTATGTAGTTCTTTAACAATTTTATTAGATAACTTCTATTACGTGGTTGCGTACTATATAGTGTATGAAATAAGTTCTGCAAAAATGTTCCTACTGAAATTTTACTAAAATGCCAAAATATAAAATAGTACTTATTATATTAAGTTTTAACTAAAACATGTATTTTACAGCAAACACAGTGCACTAAGCCAAACCTTGTTATTGTATTTTAATGTTAAGACGGTCATGTTATTATTACTCACATTATGTATTAAAATGTCACAATATGCCTTATTAATATAAAAATTAAAAAAGTGTTACTTGATTTTTACTTTTTAGTTAAAATTCTTACATACTTATACTCACTGCTATAAATCCCTATGAGGGGTAACCAGAGCTTCAGAATAAGAAATCCCACAGCTATTTTGTAAGTTGTGTGGGGAAAATATTGTAAAGTAAAGGTTGTTGGTAATGGGTCTCCACCGCATCGCCCAAAAAGCCTTAAAAAGCCCTAACACCCTTAGTGCGAAAATCCAAGGGATGAAATGGGGTACTGCCATTCTAAGCCAGAGGTGTCCTAACGCGTTCGAATGGATCAATAATGACGTAAATTTTGTGTCAACACAGTTTAACCCTTCGGCAGTACACCAGACACAACAGAACTCGTAATGCCAAAGCGGCCATTTGCATTTACTACTGTTAAAAGTGAATTTCCGTGCATCGGAGGGCACGTTAAGCTGTCGGTCCCGGCTACTATCACGGTAGTAGTCGTTAGTCTGCCAACCCGCAATAAGCCAGCGTGGTGGACTATGGCCAAATCATTTGAATATTTTTGTTCATGAAAACCTCATGTGGGGATTATTACTAATAAATAAAGGAAAGAAAATTTTTGACACCGGTGGGGATCGAACCCGCGACCTTGTCGTTCTGCCAATTGAGCTACAGTGTCAATGGCTTACAGTGCGAAATTCTCTATTCTTTGTTTCTTTTACACTTTTAAGTAGTGTTTGCCATCCCTACCTCCGATTTTTTTAACAAATTTGGATGGCCACCGCAACGGGGGCGTATACCCGAAGTCGCGGGATCAATCCCCGCCGATGTCGAAATTTTTCTTTCCTTTATTTATTATGACCGAATCACCCTATATTAGGTAGGCTCGAGCCCCTTCTTGGGGACGTAAATGAGCTGGGAGGAAAAGTGGATTGCGGGTCAATCACCACTTCCTCACCATCTCCTTATCAACATGGCAATACCCCACGCTTCTCTCCAAGTCGGTCTCGTCTGGTCTTCCAATCGGTTTCCGTATCTCGATGAGGCGTCGGTCCGTCTCCAGCGCTTGGTTCTTCAGCTGCAGCTCTTTGTTCACTCGCTGCAGGTGGTTCTGCATGGCGTGGTGGGTTTTTCTGGTGAATTTATATAGACATAAGTTAAATATATCAGTTTAATTGAATAGAAGATAATTTAAACTATCAAATTAAGATATGTGGCAGATATAAAGAGTATGAATTTGACAATCAAGAGGTAGCTTGTTCGAATCACGAGCCGAATTTCACTTATTTAATTTGTGATGAGGGTAGTGCAGGTTAAAGGTACTAACTCCGCATTACCCGGGCCTCAGACAAAGCTCTTGATGTAATCATGCAGAAAGGCTTGTGGTTAAATCCCAATCTGGATCAATCCTAATATACCTTCATAAAGTCATATGTGGAGTTGTTTTATCATGGTTGTTAACTGTGAGGGGCCCACATTGCTAAGTTTTACTTAGTCATAACATAACATAAACGTTCACGCCGTTTATCCCCGAAGGGGTTGGTAGAGGTACCAATACTTCTGAACTCACATGGCAGCGCCATCTAGTGTCCAGAGAAGGTACCCACGTTTTGCTTAGACAGTGTACTCACGTGATAGGGGGCAGGCCTATCGCCGTTTTGTACGAATACACTGTCACATGACTAAGTACAACTCAGCTATGTGGGTTTCCTCACGATGTTTTCCCTCACCGTTAACAACCATGATAAATTAACCACACATATGACTTTAGAAAAGACAAATTGGTGTAGGCCCGACCCAGGATTGGAACTCACGCCCTTCTGTTTTCGGGCGGGTGTTCTACCCACTGGACTATCATGTCGTTTTTTTTGTCTTACTTAGTTACTTAGTCATGTGATAGTGTATTCGTACAAAGCGGCGATAAGCTTGCCCCAATCACGCAAGTACACTGTCCAAGCAAAACGACGGTACTCTAACCACCAGGTCACAATAATTTTACGTGATGATCAGAAGAATAAGTACCTCTGCCACCCTTTATGAGACATATGACAAGATACAAGATGGGTACTCTGAACACCAGGTGACAAAGTCACGTGATGTTCAGAAGTATTAGTACCTCTGCCAACCCCTTCGGGGATATTCGGCGTGAACGTTTATGTTATGTTATGTTATGTTATGACAAGATCTATAAGCCTTGAGTCTTTTAGTCTTTCCTAACTCAAGTTTCAAAAGTGGCTAAGGAGTTTCCAATTCTAAAGCTCTGGCTACTCCTTTTGGGGAATTATAGCCGTAAGTATATAAATGTTTTATGATACGCACAACGCTTCTTCCAGCTTGTTGTCCAACAAATGTTTGCTAGTATGTACACGTTCAAACTCTTCGATCAATCCTCGCATCGGTTTGTCATTCACTAGCTCCATTTCAGGCCTCAAAGTGCGTAATTCCAAACGCGTTTCCACCAGTTTCGTCGGATCTATTTTGTCAGCAACTGCTTCGCGTAGTGTTACTATTTCCTTATCAAGTTTATCTAACTGACTTTCCAACTGAAACAAATAAATATTTATTTGAGTATATGCTAGTTCAAAAATGCCACTCGATATTCTGAAGTATTAGTATCTCCACCACCACTTCAGGGTTTAAAGGCGTGAGATTTGAGATGCGATATAAGATGATGATAAGTGTACCTCCGTCTATTGTTTTATAATCTCTTCGCTATCATTAAGAATCTCTTAAGGGTGCGATTAAACCAAAGCTGTGAGGGGTAAGAAGTGGCACGTCACGAAGCAAATCTATTAATTCTTAAAACAGACTTGTCTCTCAGGATTCTCAGCCTCAAAACCTAGTAGTTACGTACGATATTATTAACTGCTAATCACAACAGAGATAGAGTCCAATATGCTCTCCCTAATCTATCTCTATCTTCTGTCTGTAATAAAAAAATACTTACTTTATGTTTCTGCCATTCCATCTCATTCCGGGCTCTCTGAATATCATAAATTCGCCGCCTCATTACCATCTCTACAGTTTGGCTCTGCACATACATTTGGTTGCGAGCTTGTTCACGGCCACGAAACATCTTCTCACGAAGGTTTTTTGATTCACTCATCAGCTGCTCTGCAATTTTTATGGTATTTTCTATACTGAAGACGTGACTTTCTTCTGACATGGTCCTGTGAAAAACATGTAAGTTACTAGATGATAATAATCTTGATACATAAAATGATTAGTTTGATAAATATGGTATTATCCAACTGTTGACTTTCGGATATTTTTAATCGCGTGTTATTACATGGTTTTTAAAAGCATCTAATGACAAATGACACCTCAGTCTTCCCGTGACCATGATAACTGAAAAGCTTTCAAACGACGGTCTTTGAAAAACCATGTTATAACACGCGATTAAAATATCTGAAGATCAATAGTTGTTTTAATTATAATGTGCAATCGTGAAATTCTTAGAAAATTTTATGGTATTACCCATTTGGAATCCGTGTAGGATCAATTTTAAATGATATATTGGCACTGTTTCGATTTAACTCTTTTACATGAGTGTCCAAGTTTATCGTCTCGTCCTTGTTCTTGATCTCCCGCTCCAGTCTACAGAAGACATTATTTAACTCCTTAAGTTTTTCCCAACCCATATGACACAGATCGGTTAGAACACGTTTACTATTTTCTATAATGTGGAGTTCCTGGAAAAAGAAAACATCTTGAATTAGCAATTTTAAAAAGAAAAGAATTTGCTGTGAAGTGTCGGCTTAGAATAGCACTACCCCATTTCTTCCGGTGGGTGTACGTAAGAGGCGACTAACGGTATTAGGGGCTTTTAAGGGATTTTTGGGCGGTGCGGTTGGAGTCCCATCAACGACAACCTTCATTTTACCATCTTTTCCCCACACAACTTTCCAAAAGTGGCTGAGGAATTTCTAATTTCTTAGCTCTGGCTACCCCTTCTAGGGATTTATAGCCGTGAGTATATGTATGTATGTATGTAATTAGCAATATTCTTAAACTTAGATGCATATAAGTATTTTTGATTTAAGATTTAAAAAACGGTGAGAGAAAAACATCGTGAGGAAACCCACATAGCTAAGTTGTACAGTATAGTATTATATTATTATCTGTGGTTGTACTTAGTCATGTGACAGTGTATTCGTACAAAACGGCGATAGGCTTGCCCCCTATCACGTGAGTATACACTGTCCCAGCAAAACGTGGGTACCTTCTCTGGACACTAGATGGCGCTGCCATGTGAGTTCAGAAGTATTGGTACCTCTGCTAACCCCTTCGAGGATAAACAGCGTGAACGTTTATGTTATGTTATGTTATTTAAAAAAAACTCTTAAGGCGATGAAAATAGATCTTACATTTTTCAGTTCTTCCCCTAGTTGATCCCGTGTAAGTTCCTGAGGCACTCTCTGTTCACGATTATTAAAACATTGCGACGTCACCATCAAAGGTACTTGAGTCCATTCTAACATTAGCTCTGTTGCACGTTTCTCTTCAGAAAGAGCTCTTGTTTCATCTCTTACACATTCTCTCGTGAATCTTTGTTTTTCACGCCAGGATTCTACTTCAAATATTCTACGAAAAAAACAGTCCAAACAGGGTAAGTGGATATATTGCGTACAATACTCACAGCCATAAATCCAAGTGGTAGCCAGAGCTTTAGAGCTAAAAACTCCTCAGCCATATTTGGAAGTTAATATGGGACAAGATGTTAGAAATGAAAGAAAACTGGTCTGCAACCGCATCGCCCAAAAACCACTTAAAAAAACCTCAACCCTAACGCCCGATTTCTGAATTGAGTATTAAAGCTGAGACCGACTTAAGTATCGTTTTGTCTCATTCAGTTGTTAAGATTTCAATGCGATAGAACGATACTTAAGTTGTTTTCAGCTGGAATACTCAATTCAGAAATCTGGCGTAAGTCACCTTTTACGACACCCTTGGGTAGAAAAGGGTACTGACATTCTAATCCGGCATTACATGGCGTAAATAAAATAAATAAATAAATAAAAAGATTTTATTTGCCTTTTTACACATATTACAAAAAGAAATCTATATCATACAGTTAAAAGAAGTAAGAAAAGAAGAACAAATTAGATAACAATAAAAAAAAAAAAAGACAAAATGGTTACGAGCTCGGTCTAACCACTTAAAGCGGATAGCTCCGGTTTTCAGCTCTAACCAATACTTATAACTAAATAAAACTTAAAGACTAACTTAGAACTAAACACACAAAATAACATACACACGTACAAATATACATATTCTTAGCTAATAGCTAATGTACAATATGTGAGTATTTTTGGGTACATGCGCCTTATACATAAAAAGATAACATTTACATATAAAATATTCTAAACATATACAATACATACATATACAAACATAGAATATATATATATATATATATATATATATATATATATATATATATATATACATACATACAGATATAGAATATTTATATACATATAAGTACAATACACACAAATATTCTAAAAGCGTAAGTGGATAATAAGTTCAAAATGTTTTATAATGATAATGCTGTCAGTTCAATCGCTCAATTTGGCCAAAGGTAAAGCTTGCCGCTGATGTTTACAGGATTATTGGAATGTCTGAGATTTGACATAGCATTGTAGGATTATGTGGGTGATTTTAATCTTTAAGACTTTTAATACAAGTTATTTTAGATACTTTTATTTAGACAACGTGATAGCTCAATGGGTAGAACACCGGTTATCGTGCAAGCGACTAGTGTTCAAATTCAATTTGTCTTTACTAAAGACATTCTTTTTTTATGTAGCCCCTACTATAGTGTCCCACTGCTGAGCAAAGGTCTCCCCCTGTTGAGTCCACACGTCCCGGCTCTGTGCCACCTCCGGCCACCGAAATAAAGACATATGTGTGGTTAATTTATCATGGTTGTTAACGTTGAGGGAAAACATCGTGAGGAAACCCACATGGCTGAGTTGTACTTAGTCATGTGACAGTGTATTCGTACAAAACGGCGATAGGCCTGCCCCCTATCACGTGAGTACACTGTCCATGCAAAACGTGGGTACTCTGAACACCAGGTGACAAAGTCACGTGATGTTCAGAAGTATTAGTACCTCTGCCAACCTTTTCGGGGATATTCGGCGTGAACGTTTATGTTTATGCTATGTTATGTTTATGTTAGATACTTTTCTTTATTTATTTATTGGCATTTTAAAATTACTTTAATAACTGACATTGTCACTTGGTCTTCAGAGCACCCACGTTTTTCATTAGACAGTGCTCTCTACTCACGTGATAGGAGCATGTATAGCGCCGTTCTGTGCAGGAGTTCTGTTTTACCCGTATGTAGGACGTAGGTATGTGTGGTTAATTTTATATAAATTAGTGTTGTAGTTAGTGTTAGTATCTTTTTAAAAATATAAATGGTAAGTCATTATGTATACTAGAAATAAGAATGGATTTAGTTTAGAAACTCGAGGGACTGCCATTTCCATTTCTAATCCTAGTGAAATTGTTCCACCGACATCATCATTAAAAGTTACTTAACTTATCTTACCGGACCCGAAACAAATTAGGTTTAGTAAATATGTCCATGTCGCTTCTTAAATCAAATGTCTAGTATATGTTTTGCATGTTGCTCTAGACAAATACCTGTCTCTTAGAAGCTGAGTATTTAATTCATTATCCCAAACTGTAGTAACAGCAGCTTCATTCCTCAAACAACTTGCGCTTTTTCTGAGACCAAAGGCCTCCGATCTCCGAGAACGAGCCTCATGTTGCAACCTTTGTATATTTCGTGTCCAATCTAAAACACTCAAATTAGGATGAGGTTTTCCGAACACAGGGATTGATGCATCCATATTAAGAAAGTTTGTAATAATGGAGAGCTTAGAACGTTATATCGACCTACGGCAATAAATGAATGCATAAAAAGTTTGATCAATGTTACTATAGTTTTGAAATACGAGCCAACATATATATTTTATATTTTTGTTGAGAGGTATTTAGATGCTCGATGGAGGCAGTAAAATATAGAAAAAACTGCGTCATAAATAGCAAGCAATGTAAAGCACCTCTAGAATTAATTTTAATATAAAGTTAAAACTCAGTGGATGTTACACATGATAAAATTCAAATGGACCAATTAATCACTATTAATCATTATTATTGATGGATGTAAACGAAGCTAGAGAGGTTTGCCAGGATCGTACGAAGTGGCGATCGATAGTCTCTCTCTGCCTACCCCAATGGGAATTAACGGCGTGGGTAAATGTATGTATGTAAAGTAATCAAGTAAATTGAACGCATCCATAAATCGAACGAAACGTAGTGAAAACACTGAATGAAATGAAAGAATGAATGAAACGAGTAAAAAAAAAGACAGACAGCAATCACGGCCTTATGACTCCTCTAGTTTGTTCTTGACCTTAGGGTAGATGGGGTAGATTGATACTGACAGTATTATTTGTTTGTATCCTTGTTTCATTTTAGAACAGGGTAAGATATAAACTATGCAGCCTATAGTGTTGAGTGAGTCATAAATTCTGGATGTTTAAATATAAATCAGTTTTTTGGTGATGGGTCTCCAACCGCATCGCCCAAAAATCCCTTAAAAGCCCCAATACCGTTAGTCGCCTCTTACGTACACCTACCGGAAGAAATGGGGTAGTGCTATTCTAAGCCGTGTTTCATTATATCTACTCCAACAAGAAAACACGCTGAGTGGTTTCTGTGGCGAACTAGAAATAGTGAGACACAGAAGACTTTAAATAACAGCTGGTGGAGGATTTAATATACAAATGTGTACAGAGACAATTTTTTTTACAAGAAAATATTTTTGGTATTTCCGAGAACTGTTTATAAATGCTGTTTATAAATGTGAACAAAATTCGAAACTTCAAATTTAAAATGTACTAAAGATCTCCAAACATCTTGTAAGCATCCCGTTCTCGTCTACTTTAGTTTGAGGGTTCAGGTTCAATTGTTCTCTTTTTTCGTTTTTCTTAGCTTTTGCGCAGCTATTTAACTTCAATATATTGAAGAAGCTATAATGCCGAGGAAGTGTTGTGTAAGTGTTGTGTATTTATATTTGTTTTTCCGAACTAAGTCAAATAAAATAAATATTGTACAAAACAATTATGTTTGTTTTCATTTGTTATTTGTATCTATTATTTAGGTAGGTAGCGGTGTAGTGTCAGCTTAGAATAGCACTACCCCATTTCCTCCCGTAGGTGCTTTTAAGAGGCGGCTAAGGGTATTACGACTATTTAAGTGGTTTTCGGGCGAAGTTATTAGGGTCCTCGTCACAAGCTTTCTTTTTACAATCGTTTCTCTTTAATTTTCAAAAGTGGCTGAAGAATTTCTTATTCTGAAGCTCTAGCTACCACTTTTTGTGATTTATGGCCGTGAGTATATGAATTCATGTAAATGAATTTTTGGGTGTTTTCCCCCAAGGGCCTATGTGGTCCCTCTAGTTGGCAGCTGGCATAACTTACCACTATAACGCATTGGAGAGCCATTTAGTCATTCTTTCGTTAAAATAAAAACAAAACATGCCAAAAGCAAAGGTGTACACGTCAAAGACTAAAGTCTTGTCGATAGCTAGGGCAGTGGTTAGTCTGATTACGTAGTAATCTCTTTATAGTTTGTGACAGCAATGGCTGCCGGCGCTTTCTGAATTCAGATTTTGGATATTTTCGATTGCGGCGTATATTGTTAGTAAATACCTCACAAAACAACACTATAAATTTATCCAACCGTTTCATCTTCTGTCTCAGCTACGAATATGTGAGTACTATAATTATATTTTTATTATGGGGTCACAACATCCGATACTAAATGATAGCATCATCGCAGGTTTGACGATAGACGTGGCGGTGGACGTGGTGGCGGTCGCGGTGGCGGCCGGGGTGGCCCCCGTGGCGGGCGCGGCGGTCGCGGCGGCGGAGGCAGGTCCCAGGACAGGGAGGACCGCGGAGGAAGCCGGTTCGGAGGACGCGGCGGCGGCCGGGACGGGCGGGACCGCGGCCGGGACGGCGGCTTCGGAGGACGCGGCGGCGACCGGAACTTCAAAAATGACCAGCCCGGCGGCAACCTAAGGAAAATCCGTTGGGACAATGTTCAGTTGACCCCGTTCCAGAAAAACTTTTACGTACCGCATCCCAACGTACAGAACCGCTCGCCAGCCGAGGTCGAGGCTTACAGGAGTCAACACCAAATTACGGTGAAAGGGCGCGATATACCCAACCCTAGTGTCTTCTTTGAGGAAGGAGGATTCCCAGACTATGCTATGAGAGAGATAGTAAAACAAGGATTCCCCCATCCGACTCCTATTCAAGCTCAGGGTTGGCCGATTGCTTTATCCGGTAGAGATATGGTCGGTATTGCTCAGACAGGATCAGGAAAAACATTGGCATACATATTACCTGCTATAGTACATATAATTAACCAACCAAGACTACTGAGAAATGAGGGTCCCATTGTTCTTGTGTTGGCGCCAACCAGAGAACTTGCACAACAGATACAGCAGGTGAGATGGTTGTTTTTAATAATTTGAGCATTATTCTGTTGTAATAAATAGACTTTTTATCAATGAATAGTTATTGAAACTTTATGGTTGGTCATTGTGCCTAGTAAGAATTTCGTACATGAGTTTTTTTCTTCAATCATGTGCATTTGATATAAGGGTTTGTTCAGATTGACTAAAATTGGTAATTTTGAGCCTATTATGTCTAATTATATTAATTGGAAGAGGCCACTTGAAATAAGGAATAATATTTAAGAATATTAACATGTAATGTTTTTGCTGCTTGCCCACTAGACTCTGTGCTTGATGAATGGCATCGCAGCGGAAGTAATGGATCAAAACGACGGGTTGACACAAATTGTAAACAATTAAAATTTATCAGTCTTATAGATCATTAGTTTGGGTTAGTCATCTTGGTATGTTTGATAGTTAAATACCTTCCCTTTTCTAAATTTAGGGCCGGCGCTGACTGCCATTGCATGGCATGGCAAAGGATTTCGGTATAGATATAGCATTTTTAATCTTATTACCATGAGTATAGAATTCGTTTTACTTTATTTTGACACAACGATGCCGACGTTCTGTCCTACCGCGGCCTCCCTCGGCATCGTTGTTTCAAAATGAATTCTATACGCATGGTAATAAGATTAAAAATGCTATATCTGTACTGAATTTGCCGAGTTTGCCATGCCATGCCGGCAGTCAGCGCCGGCCCTTATACACCTGATATCAACAGTAAACATTGGACCTTCACTATTACATTTTAGTTTGTGGCAACCATTCAGATCTCAATTTAATTCAATAGCTAAAACTTTTCTATACTCTTACTAGCCTTGTATACATCATTATTAATATTTAATTGGGTCATATTAGTTTCCTCATTTGAAAATAAGTTCAACATACCAGGAAACACATGAAAGAGTTTTACAAACAAATTTACCTTATTTAGAAAGATTAAAATTATGCAATCTAATCCTTAATTTTTTTATAAGTAAGGATGAAGTCAAATGTGTTTGCACTGATGTTCTATTACTATAAAGAGATTCAGTATGAAAAGTGTATTCACAAGATATCTCATGATGATATAAAGATTGGCATATAATTTTCATTTTCTGATCTTTCATCAACTATCAAGTATACTGAGGATAGGTTATGTTCGAAAACCTGAAGTTTTTTATTGGGAATCTTATTTCTGACATTTTTATCAAAATTTGAAACAATGGGATATGGTTTCTGAACATATCCTTGTAGCTTTAGAAGTAGATTTGTTGTTATACATGGTTTTCTTTGTTTTTGCATTTCTATGTTGATAACTTGTTTTTATTTTCTTTTTTCAGTCTTGATTGCAATGAATTATTAGATTAGAAAAATTCTATTTGAACATCTATAAAGTTGTAATAGAAAATGTAACCATAGTGAAATTTATGTTCCTCATGTAGTGTAATATTTGAACTAGAAAAACTCATGATTACTTTTTTATTGCACATCAAGACTCACCTTGTTAGCCTATAATTCTGTTCTTCATATGCCCTTATTATTTGTTTCTATTATTTCATATTTGAACAGGATTTCACAATGTAAAAAGCTGTATTTGAAATCTCTGTTTTGAATTTTTATCACAGCAATTTTATTGACATGAACACAAACATGAAACATGTCTGTGACTGCACAAAAAATAGATGAATACTTATTAATGATTAGATCTTAAATATTGAAATGCTTGATTGTTAGAGTTAGAGATATAAATAAATTAAAGGTTTAATTTTTAAAAAATTATGACCTATATCAAGATGTGAATAATTTTTAGTGAAATTTATATCCAACTTACCAAGTCTGGTTCTTTTCTATTGATTTACTCTTATAGCTTTCAATTAATGAAGTTCAAACAAATAATAATACAGAAAATACTAAAATATATCTTCAACTATAACTAGTTCTTATACTCTTATGGGGTTACTAAACTTTGTAACTACATTTATATAGTCTTCCAGTATGTTTCATCTCATTTCATATATTAGAGATCATGTAATATTGCTTAACTCTATTGTGATCATGTGTTTTTTGTGTATATGTCGTGGCCATATCGTAAATTTGAACACATCATGAAATGATCGATCATTTCATGAAATGGTCGTATTTCATGAAATGTTCAACTGTTTATTGGCCACATCGTGATGTGGTTTGGGCAGATCAATGATAAGAAATCGTTTCTCGATATGGCCAACTAAACGCGCGGCCTCTTCATGAAATGGTTAAGATTATTTGGTCATATCGAAAAATAGTTACATTAATTACCGGTAGAGGCGCTGAAAACGCTTTATTTTTGAGTGAAGATGGCGGCCGCTGACAAAAGCGTTATTTCTCTCAGTAAAAAAGTTAATAATTCGTTATTAAGCGAGGAAGAAAGTAATAACAAAAGAGTTTTCGACGAAAAGGTTCTCGAATACTTTGCTAATTACGAAAAAACTGAGCAATATGTTAAAAAACGGTACAGTTTGGATCGCATTTTACAGGTTACCCTATTTCTACGATCTGGCCAAGCGTGGATGACAAAATCGTGAAACGTTGACGATTTTACGATCTGGTCAAATTAAGTTGGCCACATCATGAAATGGTCACATTTCATGAAATGATCGATCATTTCACGATGTGTTCAAATCTACGATATGGCCACGACATATATAATATAATAAATGTGTTTTTGGTAGGTGGCAAATGACTTTGGACAATCGGTGCAAGTAAGGAACACTTGTGTGTTTGGAGGCGCACCGAAAGGACCGCAAGGAAGGTGCTTGGAGAGAGGAGTGGAAATCATCATTGCTACGCCTGGGAGACTGATTGACTTCTTGGAGAGAGGTATGTTCTTTATTTTATCTATTTAAAACTTCACCTCACCAACAATATAAGAATAACTTTTTGTACTTAATATTAATATCACATTGAACTACTCAACAGCTCCATCATCATTGCTACGCCTTTTTTAAAAGGGGTTAGAAACTTATAAGTGCATCAGTTAAGAATGAGTGTATACTATGATTTATTAATTCTCATTGGATAGCCTAGCATTGTATTAACTTTTAACAACAGTACTGTATAACTATTCTTCCATATTTGCTTCTTTATTGTATATATTATTCTCAAATAAACAATATTTCTTTTAAATCTTTTTGTTCATGAAAACCTCATGTGGGGATTATTACTAATAAATAAATATGGGGGCCTATACCCGAGTTCGCGGGTTCGATTCCCACCTGTGTCGAAATTTTTCTTTCCTTTGTTTATTTATTCTTTACTTATTAATATTTCTTTTATTTCTAAAACTATTCTCAATATTCCAATACAGATACAACAAATCTCCGTCGCTGCACCTACCTGGTGCTAGATGAGGCTGACCGAATGCTGGACATGGGTTTTGAACCCCAGATCAGGAAGATCATTGAACAGATACGTCCTGACAGACAGGTATTACTATTAACTTAACCACTACCAATATGTATTGAGATTGATAATGGTGTGAAATCAGAAAGATTGCTGTGTAGTGTCGGCTTAGAATAACACTACCCCATTTCTAACCGTGGGTGATCGTAAGAGGCGACTAAGGGTGTAGGGGCTTTTTAAGTGATTTTTGGGCAATGTGGTTGGAGACCTGTCACGAATTTATTATTACCATCTTTTCCCAAATCAACTTCCAAAAGTGGCTGAGGAATTTTTCATCCCAAAGCTCTGGCTACCCCGTTAAGGGATTTATAGCCGTGAGTATATGTATGTATGTATTCGAGAAGAATAAGTGTGATTTGATAATGTTAGAAATATAAATTAAGCTTAAGAGTATTTTCCAAGAAAATACAAAGTAGCAATCAATAGTCGGCCCACTTCAATTTGAACAAATAGCGTGAATTTATGTCGCATTTACGAATGTAATTTTTCAGGTTCTCATGTGGTCAGCTACCTGGCCCAAAGAGGTTCGCAATCTCGCAGAAGAGTTTCTACATGACTACATACAAATCAATATTGGATCTCTATCTTTGGCTGCCAACCACAATATCCTGCAGATAGTGGATGTTTGCGAGGAATGGGAGAAGAATGACAAGCTCATTACTTTGTTGACGGAGATTTCCTCTGAGGAGGAAACCAAGACTATTATCTTTGCTGAAACTAAGAGGAAGGTTAGTATTTTATCATTATAGTGATGCTAATGATTAAATATGTTGTTTTTTAAAGAATGGTTTGTGTTACCATTGCAATAAAATTCAGTGACAATAATATTGGATTAAGAAAATTAAAAATATTATCACTTTAGTTGTCATTGAGGTAATGGTGCTGGTCGAACTGTACATAATTTTTGTTTAGTTTTTTTTCAATTTTCATTTAAATAAAAAATCCAATAATACAGTAGCTTAAAAATTATATAAATTCCCAAGGTGGACGACATCACAAAGACAATAAACAGGGCCGGCTGGCGAGCGCTGGCTATCCATGGAGACAAGAACCAACAAGACAGAGACTACGTTCTCAACCAATTTAGAAATATGTCGGGCGCCATCTTGGTTGCGACTGACGTGGCCGCCAGAGGCCTTGGTAAGTGTCACAAAATGGAAGCCACAAAATGGCTGCCACAAAATGGCTGCTACAAAATGGCGGCTGTAGAAATATAAGTAAATGGCAACCCTAACAACCATACATTGGGATTTTATAGACACAAAATTGTCGCTATGATAAAGGATATTTCTTCTTAATGATGGCGGATATTTTGTGTCTTATAAGTGGATTTAGGGTTGTTACGGTTCCGCCATTACTACTTTTCTATGTGTGCCGCAAAATTGCAGATTGCCGCTATAAAAGAATGGTTTTAAATTATACTGCGCTGAAAGTGAAACAGTTTCTTACTATTTTACTCTTGGGGTAGAATAAGAAGGAATTAGTTCTGCAAAAAAAGTGTAAATGAAAAAACACTGTAGGTTGCCCAGAAGTTTTGATAAATCTTATGTTTGAGCCAGTAATTGAATTAAAAGTCTGTATGAATATGCGGTGATTCAGATATACTAAGCCGGAAAAACAAGTATATTGTGACTACAAAAATGTGAACACAACTTAGATTTATAGGTTGAACTCTTACTTAGTGCACTACAGAGATCTTGAACTACAATATCAAAGAAAAGAACGAACACGTAATAGTAGTGTCAAAAATAAAACTCAGCCTATCTTACCATTTCTAGTCTGCAAATATTGTTGAACAACATTAAATTAGTGGATCAAGTTAAGTTTCCACTTTTTGTTTATAAAATTAATTAAAACCGTTTATTAGATTTATTTAAATAATTAAATTTATTTAAAGTTAATAGCTAATCATTTAAAGTTATAATTTTGAATTAATTTTAAAACACATTTCCCAAATCTTCAAAGGTGTTTTTGCTAAAGTATTGTATTCATCTTAGCACAATGGCAGATTCAGAAACATAAATGTTTCAAAAAACGTATTATCTAATACCCTGAATTCTAAGTTAATTAGTTAATAAGCAATAGATTAAAAATAAATTATTGTCAATGTGTACAAAAACCCGATGCGATATGCTCACAAATGAATGATCCGGGCTTAGTATAAGTAATATGAATCACCGTCACCATTTTGGGCAATAATATAAGTTGAAAATAGATAATAAATAAGCGGTGAGATATTCCCGCCTAAAGAATGGAGGCGTCAAACAAAAGATAATATTATACTGAAATGACAGTTGCGAGGTTAATATCAGCCATTAGATCAATGTCACGATGTCTACATAACATAGATGCGGAATTCTCCAAATTTACTTGATAGGGCGTAATTATTGTTACATATTTTAAAATTTATCGGTTTAGTATTTCTATGTGATGGGATGTAAGAATAGATCTGAATGATAACCAACTACTGTGATGTGAATGAGCATTTAGAGAAGATGGGTGTTCAAAAGCGACCATAGGTGGGTTTTTATCAAAATAATACCCATATTCATCCATTTAGGACTACAAGATCACCTTTTTGGAATAGATAAGAAAATGATTGAAGTGACCAGTGTTTAATTTAACGACCAACTGCAGACTGTCGTCGAAGGGTCTATTGAAATGGGAATTAGTAGAAGAATTAGGAAACTTTTCAGAGGATTTGGGTTTAGATAAAGGTATGATTGGTCTTTCCTCCGAGGGGTAAACCTTTCAGAAATCAACAAAAAACATAAATATATTTCTTCATTGTAGTCGACGTAAAAGTATTTTAGTACCACTGACCATTACATGCATTAGTTTGGTCCGTAGTCAACACTTATACAAAAATATTCAATGGGAGATTCGTGTCTATGTGTTCTTAAACTATTTAATTATTTAATTATTATTGTAATAATTAAAAGATATAAATATAATATATGCATTTATGGGACAAATCTATGGCAATAAGTTGTATCTCGCACTGTTTGTACCGGGGTGTTGCGATGGTCTAAGAGATGTCAGCAGCGTAGGAAAGGAGCGTAAATTGGTTTGCAAACATTGTGTTATTTGTGATTTCCAGTATTCACACCAAGAACATAAAAATAATGGTTATATACTCGTAGAAGAGTCTCATGTGCCTATAGCCCTGCAATATAACTGCCACGAAAAGTACTTATTGTTTTAGTCATAAGTGAAGAAGCTACGTTAGTTAAGGATTATGTAGATTCCTATAATTTATCAAAAATAAATCTTATTTAAAACATCCAAAACATACTTCCTACATACTTTACGTCTTTGCAATTATTTTATTCAAATATAACAAAGGCAGTAAGGCAGATAATGAGAGATCTATATCGTTTAAAACAGGGTTGTAGTAAGTTCATTGTTAGTTTGTTGTTGATATAGATTTCTATGAAATAAAAAATAAAAAATGGGGTGAATAAATGATGAATGAAAGCCGTTTAGAATGAATGAATGAATGAATGGGTACTTGGTATTAATTGTAGTAGACATGGCATGAGAAGGATCATGCTTGGTATAATAAGTTATGCCAAAAATAAGGATTATTTGCGCGAAATACCATTTATTTATTGTGCCGAGCTTAGTATATAATTATTTGTACGATTTTTGTGAATATTGGAACAAAATAAACACAAATACACATTACTGAGCAATGATAGCTAATAGATATCTAAGTCTCCCTAACTTATACAAACTGAAATTTCCATGACTGAAGACTCGGCATTTTTCTTCGTTTCAGAGGCACATGCAACCATCGAGAATGGCTAGTTCGACGGTGTGCTTGCTGACCCATTAACGGAATTATAATCTGTGGTTCACCGCTAACCATGAATGCATAAACTGAAATGCAATTGTCAGCACACACTGTTTAGGTAAAGCATGCTGCCTCAAAAACATTGATATATTTAAAAGAATCTGAATAATCTTGCTTTGTTAAACGTCATGAGATTTTCACGAGCCTACCTACGCCGCCTGACAAAGTTAATTGTACACGCAAATGGGTCTCATACGAAATTGTATGGTCCAAAGTCAGCTATATAGCACACCGTTCGACTCTTGGCCAGAAACACTCCGGAAGACTGATGGGCATAATACAGTTATTTTCAGCAGTCAAGAGTTAGCTGGGTGTGACCAGGTAAGACATGTTTTTTCATTGTAGTCCGCTTTGGTGCTTTTGAATTATGGCAACACTTTTTAATGATTTTGGATTGGAGCTTTTGCATATCAAAATGTTATGAAAAGGTAATGATTGATAAGTTAAAGTTTAATTTACTTTGTTTTTAATATGCTTGTTTCAAATGCCAGATAATCAAGAAACACTTTCTGTACCTATCCAAACCAAAATAACGTTCGTAATTATTAGTGATTTATATGACCTGACAAACTGAACAAACGTAAGTATCACTTTATTTTTTGGTTTTGAAATAAGCATAATCACAGCCATTAGCAATCGATGTATTTTTAAAACTTATGAAATATTTATTCCATAAAAATATCTGACAAGTTTGTTTTGTGATATATGCTTGTGTTATTCAAACTCTGCTGAAATTATTGTGGGGGTGGCCTATTTAGCTGAACATTTTTGTCGATGGCGTATTTAATCTTACTTTGAAAAATGTTCCTAGTTAGACTTACAATTTAAACACATCTATTTAAAAAAAGCTTCTGAATTTAAAATGAAGTAGTCAATTATGGAGAAGTTCAAAAAATTCTAATGAAATTCTTAAAAAATTCTTAAAAAAATACAGTTATTTTGTTGTGGTCTGGTTATGAATATTATAATTTACCATCTTTTTTGCATCTACCATTAATATCTTTAGTGTCACAGGACTTCTTACACCAGCAGTACGGCTGAAATATTTCATACAATAAAAATACAACTAAACAAAGTAGAATACCTATTTACTAACTGTTTACAAACAAGCCATATAAAAAAAATGTATATTAAAACAATACATAAATAAAATCAAGTCACGATTGCCAAATAGATCACCACCACACCGTAATCTGAATTAAGTATCTTTTGTAACAGTCAATTGTGTCGCAAGTTGTAAAGAGCTTATTCCATTTGTCTGAATGAAGACGTCTGAAAGCCACAGAATCTGAATTCAGACTAGTGGAATAACGTTCAAACTGAAATTTGTGTAGTGGAATAACAAGCGTCCGGTGCAGTAACTTCGAAGGACGTCTGAATTCAGCAACGACAAAGTGTAATGGAATAAGCTCTTAAGTAACAATCCCTGCCAAGTAACATACATTCTAACAACCTAGCAACTTGCCACACAATCGACACAAATACATAATCAGATACCCAAAAAGCCAAAACTCTATCTAAAACCCACAATAACCTAAACAGACGTGGAAGACGTAAAGTTCGTGATAAACTACGATTACCCAAACAACTCGGAGGACTACGTGCATCGTATCGGCCGGACGGGTCGCAGCCAGAACACTGGCACTGCCTACACCCTCTTCACGCCGAATAATGCTAATAAGGTAAGACATGGGTACTGTTCATTTAGCATAAGAAAATAATAAGAAGATCGATCCGCAGCCTACTTTAGTCGTTGTCATTATATATATCTTATATATATATATAGCTCTTTACATGCTGTGAGTAGCACTATCCCATTTCTTCCCGTGGGTTTCGTAACAGGCTACTTCGAGTATTGGGTAGCTTAAAGTGATGAGGTTGGAGAAGCATCACCATTGAACTTTATTTTACGTTAGTCTTCTCACTTTTAAAAGTTTATTTGGGCTTTATAAGTGAATGTTCAGCGATGCGATTGCAGACCCATTACCAACATTGATGTATTTCTAATTCTCAAGTTCTGGTTTCATCTTTTAATAATTCACAGGTGTGTGTTTATGTATTTATGTTTCCGTGTGTGTGGGTGTTTGTCTGTCGGGAAGATATCGCTTTTAACGTTAAAATATCCAATAATACTGCTAAGAATATAATGTGTATAAATAATTTGTAACTGTCATCATCAAAACATGGGGTGTAACAAATTACAAATATAAATGTCTCTTGATACACATGCAAAACCTACGTCGCTTGCGAGTTTTTTTTTATTTTTTAAAATGAACGTTTGTATGGTAGGCCCGAGATCTGATGTCGGTATTGCAAGAAGCCAACCAAGTGGTGAATCCTAAACTTCTGGAGCTCGCGCAGTGTGGAATGGGCTTCAAAGGAGGCAAGTTCGGTAAGTTGTTCAATTACTAACAATGGTATCAATTCTAATGTTAAGTTACCCATACAGGAAAGGAAGATCAGTGTCAAGATCACATTAATTTCTCGCAATTTTTTGTAATATCGTTATTAATTTTACAAATTTCGAACTCTATGAGTGCTCCAAAAGTGCAAAGAAAACCGCAAAACAGCACCCCTATTGTTGTTCTTTCATGATGTGGTAGCAATTTGATATAATATTTATGTCCTAATATAATTTTTTCCTTTTTTCGAACCGAAAGACTAACTATAATGCTCAAAGTTGCTGTTAATACCAAAAATATAATCATATCACCTAAATTTTATGTCATTTTCAACATGTCATACCATTTGAGAATGGTAATAGGGGTACAGTTATAAGATAATTGATTGTGGTAATATGAAAAGATTATTGTTTGCTGAATCCGACATTCTAATACTACGTTGCAATCTAAATTAACAATTTCTGATGCGTAGTACACAAAGAAATGGCTTTAGCAGAAATGGTAATATACAAAACTTCGTCTCGTGCGAACGAGATAGAAATAGATAATAGTAAGGGTTAGAAGAGGTACAGACGAAATTATCCTTGTCCAACACTTAAACCAGTAGAAACAAAATTAAAATTAATTGCATTTGACCGCTGCGCTATTAGAAGGTAGATAAAGTTTAAATTATGGTGGCAACTATCTTGCCTCTACTGGTTAAAGGTTTAAAAGAGTAGACATCCTAACTGTTCATATGTTTGTTTCCTCATATTAACTCTGTTATATTGTAGGTCGCGGTCGTTTCGGGCGAGACCGCGATGATGATTATGGAAGACGCGGCGGCGGCGGCGGCAGGGGGCGTGGCCGCGGGTCGGGGGGAGATCGCGGTAAGACATACTACTTTCTACTACTACCGCTACTTCTGCTACTACTACTACTACTACTACGATTACTTGATACTGCCTTATACTGTATAAATATATGGTTAACTACCAGATACCACACACACTATCTAATACTCAACCTAACCTCCTCGTCTTGCAAAAGTGGCTTGAGAATTTGTAAATTTAAATCTTTGGCTGTCTCTTTTAGGGATTTATAGCCGTAAGTTTATGTATGTATGTGTCATATTCTTTAAAAAAGCATAGTATGAAAAGTAAACGTGTAAATTTTTATCTATGCAAAGACATACATGAGTGGTACATTTCGGTTGTCTTTCTTATGGAATCTATTTGGGGGTATCCGAAGTCAGTAGTCACCGAAATTGGCCTAGACCTCGCTTTTATAACATACCCTTTTTCTATTATAAATCGATAAAGTACATCAAACTGAACAACTTTGCCCATGGAATGCCTATCTAAAATATTGTTATTATCTAAATATTTAATAATGAAAAATATCATATACCTAGTTCAAACTGAGAAAGTATAGATTGAGATTCTTTGCTTCAGTGAAAATAATAAATAAAATAAAAAAACATCTGATCTATGCTTTACGCTCTGTAAACAAAAACATAACTTCTTTCGGTATTTTCCAGTTCAATCGCTCGCTTACCGGTTTATTTTCATGATATTATTTTTCAACGACGATCAATAGAACTGGAAAATACCGAAAGAAGCTATATTTTTGTTTACAGAGCGAAAAGCATAGATCAAATGTTTTTTTTTATTTCTTATTTTCACTGAAGCAAAGAATCTCATTCTATACATTCTCAGTTTGAACTAGGTACGACAATTTTTTATTATTTTTTTTTTTGAAAATTACAATAATTTAGATAGGCATTCCATGGGCAAAGTTGTTCAGTTTGATGTCCTTTATCGATTTATAATAGAAAAAGGGTATGTTGTAAAAGCGAGGTGTGCGGGTAAGTGTTGGTGATAGTTGATAATGATAATAATAAAACACGAGTCCACAGATGATAATAAATATACTGATAAAATTAACAAATTATGATACAAATGATATTGATATGCGCGTCGCGATTGATAGATGATTTTGGACTGACTAATACGCGTTAACGCGGTTCGACCTAAAACTAACTATTGCTGACAAAGGTGTTCGAGTGCATTGCACCGAACATATTCCCACCGGGACAAGATATCATGATTAAATACAATTTAAATGCTAAATTACAACTCTACCCCTTAATAACCCAAATTATATGATAGGAAACTTAAATTAAACAATCTCTATTTAATAAACGTAACTAGTCATTAAATTATACCCCAATTAAAGTCAACAATATTTAAAATAAAAATTCAATTAAACTTTATACTCGACTATCTTCAACGTCAATGTACACTCTTTTAGTAATTATGGGAGATGTTGCAATGTCCACCATTGATTGGCTTTGCTCACTTAACACATAACCACTAGGCTGACGGTCAGCCGTGCTCTGCTTTCGCGCACTTATCACACTGTCACTAAAAACACTATCACTTAACACTCTATCACTTATTGCTCTATCACTTATCACTCTATCACTTATCACTCTATCACTTATAACACTTAATTCAGTCTGCTGCTGTGGCTCGGCGCGGGGAGCGCGTCCCGGGCTCCCGACAGTTCTATATCTTCATTCATATCTTCATGCTTTAATAATTCAATTTTTTGCTTCACGTCGCTGAGTGAGGTTGAAAGGTTTGTGTCGCTAGTGCTATAGTTATACGCAGTGGGCATGGTTAAATTCAAAAAGTGATTTATTGGTGCTATTTCAAAGTCATAAATCATCTGATGACTGATGTTTAACGTATTTGTTTGTGGTATGTTCGAATAAAATGTGAAATCTCTCCCTTTAGCTATACATTTATTTTCTAAGCGTATAATACCAGAATTCTCCAATTGTATGGTCTTAATATCATGGTCGCAAATAATTCTCATGGTGTATAAGTAACAATGAAAATATAAATATGTAGAAGGCTCTGTTAATTCAAACCATTGATCCATGCATGTAGTTGTTTGTATTTGACAATTTCCATTATTATCTAATTTACAAAAGTTTTCTTCTGCACTCATTTGTTTAATAGGGCTATTTAGTTTGCATAAATAAACCTTTCTTTGGTGTAAGCACTGCTGTAGTTCATAATTATTAGTGTCTATGTATGCGTCCTTCGGTAAATTCATTGCAACATGAGATGCTCTTGGAATTATTTGGATCATTCTGTCGTTAATATTGTGTGGGACAGCAATTAATTTATATAATTGGAAATTATCACGACTGATCAGAGGAAATTTGATTTCAAATATCACGTAGTCGTTAGTTATTCTTGATTTTACGCTTAAAAGCTTGTATATTTCGTGATAGCCGCTTGATATATCTTCTATCGGTAATGTAAGGTCCTTCGTGAGTTGGCTAGATATAATTTGCAACTCCTTTCGGAACTGTTCCGGGCTCAGAAGATGTATGTTAAAGCGCCCATGATAAATATCTAATAATGTGCTCAATAATGAATCTTGCACCCTCCTTAAATTTGATATTATGTTAACAGCGGTGATAGATGTCAGTGAAAAATCTTCAGATATGGTTAATCTACTAACTTGTAAGGTAACGTTGTCAATCGAGGTATCTAATTTGTAAAGATGCTTGCTGATAGTTTTATGCTGATTCGTCATGATTTCTTCGGTTCTTTTCAAAAGGTTATATTCAGCTTCGATTACTGAGGTCTGATTTTTATAGAGCGTATATATATGTTTGGTATTTTCTTTTAATAATTTAATATCTTGTGTGTATTTTTCTGCGAATCTCTCATCTAATATACCGAACAAGCTGTTTGCAACATAACCCACGCCGTCGATAAGGCCGCGGCGCCGACGCTGTCTGGAGTGAAACCCGTCTCTTGTTTCAAATGCCTGATTCAGCAGAAGCTCATTGTAGTATTGTAATTCCTTTTGATCGTGTTCTAATTGTTTTAATATCATATTGCATCGTGTGTGGTCTTGAATTATCGCACATATCTTTTGTAAATATATTAAGTATTTTTCAGTTGCTCGAAATCCTTCCCAATAAGGAGCCATATTAAAGTAACTTATCATAGTCCAGTCATCGCGAATAAGTCTTAAGTTCGCAACAGGGTCGAAATAAAGGGACTTGTTATTGTGATCAAACTTTGATAACGTGAACATAGCTTCTGAAGGTGATAAAATTGTCATGAATAGTAATAATGATATTGCCATAGAAATAAAACTTGTTTTCTGTGTGTTTTGCTTGACCTTGATAGGGGGGCGATTCGTGTCTTCTGATTTTGCTTCTTTATTGATTGCTTTTGTGTTTTGATTATTTTCGGTCTTAGTTGAAAGCGGTAACAATGATATTTTAGTGATTGGTCTCTTCAGATACCCATTTTTAGTTTTTAAAGTAACTACTCTAACTAACCCATCGCTTCCTGGGTGAACTTCAACTACTCTTCCCATCGCCCATTTCCCCGCTGGAAGGTTCTCTTCATGGATGATAACCACGTCTCCTATCTCAATGTTTTTTCTCTGTTTTAGCCACTTACTTTTAGCCGACAGTTGCACGAGATATTCACTTTTCCAGTGTTTCCAAATATCTTTAAATGATCTTGTTATCAAGTTCCATCTTGTTCGAGCATCCTCAGCTGTTTCAATGACGTCACCACCTACTCTGCCGTTGAGAAAATGTGCTGGTGTTAGGCACTCCAAATCTTCAATGTTTTCCGTTAAATTACACAGAGGGCGACTGTTCAGACATGCTTCTAATTGAGACAATAAGGTAGAATATTCCTCAAATGTAAGTTTTTGAGAACCTATCACTCTCTTCAGGTGATACTTTAAACTACCCACGGCTTTCTCCCATAATCCCCCGGCAGAAGCCCATGTTTGTGCATTAAATCGAAATTCTATCTTCATTTCTGTGATTTCTTTAAGAAAAGTGTCATTAAATATATGTTTCAATTGATCGTATCCTTCTTGTAATACCCGATTAGCTTTAATAAAATTGGTTCCGTTGTCGCTGTAAATATATCTTGGCGTACCCCTTCTTGCCGCCATCCGACGTAAGGCAGCCAGAAAGGCTTCGCTGGTTAATTCAGAAACTAATTCTAAATGCACGGCTTTAGTGACCATGCAGATGAACACTGCAATATATCCCTTTGTTGTCTTCGCTCCTCTCCCTTTATTTAATTTAATGTCTACAAATCCAGTGTAATCTACGCCCGTGTGATAGAACGGAGGAGCTGGGTTGCAACGTGCTTCTGGCAGGTCGCCCATCCTTTGAGCATTTAATTCAGGTTTATTCTTTCGGCAAATAACACAGTTTCGTAGTTGTTTTTTAGTAACGTTGACGCCTCCTACGATCCAAAATTTCCTCCGTATTGTAGATAATGTTAATTTTACTCCACCGTGATATGTTAGTTCGTGAGCTTGGTCAATAATTAATTGTGTTAATCTGTGATTATGCGGAATTATCATAGGATGCTTTGTTTCAAATGGCAAATCAGCATTTCTCAATCTTCCTCCGACACGCAAAATTCCAGTTGAATCGAGATATGGCTGTAAATTTAATAGTTTGCTGTTCGTGTTCACAGTTTGCTTTTTCTTTAAATTATTTATGTCATCACTAAACTCGCAGTATTGTATATGTTTCACAATACGTAATTTTGCAGCGTTGAGTTCCGGTAAGGTAACATATGTAGGTCGCTGCACTCGACACGGTGTCAATGCTCTAATGACCCATGCTAAAATTAAAATGATTTTTGTAAATGAATTATATTTTTCTAACAATTGATTAATTATGCTTATATTATCATGTTTTATTACAACATTACATGATCTTTTTATTTCGTGATTTGTAGAGTAATTAATGCGTTGATAATTAATTTCTGAGAGCTCTGATAAATACGTGGGCCCTTTCCACCACAATGATTGATTTTTAAGTTGGGAAAACGTTAAACCACGACTTGCTGCGTCGGCAGGGTTATCGTTGGTTTTTATATAATTCCAATAGTCGGCTGGTATAACTTCCTTAATCTTTTTTACTCTGTTTGTGACAAATGGTTTCCACCGGTTCTGATCTCCATGTAGCCATCCTAAAACAACCATTGAATCACACCATCCGTACAATTTAATTTCGTAGTTGCTAAAACATTCCATAACCTTTTTTGTTAGTTTTGCAAGTAGTTCAGCTCCGCATAGCTCTAATCTTGGTAATGATACTGATTTGTTGTATGGTACTAATTTAGTTTTCGCCGCTATCAATACAACTGAACACTGAAATTCCTTAATAACCCTTGCGTATAAAACTGCAGCGTAAGCTTTTGTCGACGCGTCGCAGTAGCCATGAATTTCGAATTTGACTCCCTGTGACGTTCCGATCCAGCGTGGGATTTTAATATCATTAATGTTGTTGATGTCTTCTTTCATTTTAAGCCACTCCATTTTAAGTTTGCTAGGTAACTCGTCATCCCATTTTAAATTTTCGCGCCACACAGCTTGGAATAATAATTTTAACTTAGTAACTACCGGGGCTATCCAACCCAAAGGGTCAAATATTTTGGAAATCTCGGCTAATAATTTCCGCTTAGTGATTTTAGTGACTGGTTGTACGTTAATATTATGTTGAAAGGAAAATTGATCTTCGTTTGTGTTCCATTGAACTCCCAATGTTTTTGATGACGAATCGAATTTAAAGTAATACAAGTCGTTTGAATGATTAATATCTTCTCTGAGGTTTTTTAATAGTTGGGGTTCATTTGACGACCACTTCCTTAAAGTAAATCCTCCTGCTTTTAATAACTGATTCAACTGATAAATGTGCTTCTGACCTTGAAATATATCGTCACACCCATGGACAAGGTCATCCATGTACATCGATTTTTCGACTATTTTTGCGGCCTCGGGATAATTTTGTTTCTCATCAGTGGCCAAACGTTTTAAAGTCATCATAGCGAGAAACGGTGCAGCTTTAGTGCCGTATGTTACAGTCATTAGTTGATAATCGGTTAATTTGTGATTAAACGAGTCTCTCCATACTATTTTCTGCAGACTTTGATCATTTTCGTTAATCATTATTTGTCTATACATTTTTTCAATATCGGCAGTATAGGCATATCGATATTGACGGAATTTCAAAATTAATGATTGTAAATCTAATTGAAGGTTTGGCCCTTTATGCATTAAGTCATTGAGACTATTTCCGGAAGTTGTTTTTGCTGATGCGTTGAATACCACCCGAACCTTTGTAGTGCTAGATTCTGCACGGAGCACTGCGTGATGGGGTAGGTAGCACTGTGTATTTGATGGGTCGTTATATGATATCTTCATATGATTTAAATCAATGTATTCCTTCATAAAATCTTCATACTGTTTAGATAATTCGGGCCGTTTGATAAGTGATTTTTCCAAATTATTAAATTGTGCAACTGCTAACGCTTTCGATGATCCTAATTCCTTCTCATATACCTCTCTCATAGGTATTCTTACTTCATATCTTCCGTCTGGCCTACGTCGTGTGGTTTCTTGATAATATTCAATGCATTTCTGATCTTCTGAAGATAATTCGGGCTTATCGCTGATATCTTCTATCTCCCAAAAGTTTTTTATATCTTGTATCTGTGTTAAGATGACGTTACAGTGGAATGATTGTATTTTTCCGCAAAGTAACCACCCTAACTGTGTTCTTTGTGCGAGTGGTTCATACTGACTTCTTCCCCTTATTAAACCCTCTTGCATGATACTGGAATAAATATCTGCCCCTAAGAGTAAATCGACTGGGCGACTTATATAGAACTCCTTGTCTGCTAAATCGATGTTGTAAATATGAGACCAATTTTGTTTAGGTAATGATGAATTTGGAAGATTTTTTATTAATTGATTCATTATAAGCACTTCGATGTTTAATGAGAAATTGTTATATATCGATTCGATAGTTATATTAAGTTTTCCTTTGCAGTTACTTTCGTTTTCTCCGACTCCAAAGATAACACCCTTAC
Organism: Bedellia somnulentella; assembly: GCA_963576735.1. Classification (NCBI taxonomy): domain Eukaryota; kingdom Metazoa; phylum Arthropoda; class Insecta; order Lepidoptera; family Bedelliidae; genus Bedellia; species Bedellia somnulentella. Next base: position 16,925,729 of record OY755183.1, read on the forward strand.
AATGCTGACGTTTTAAACCAAGTTGTTGAGCCGCGTGTTCAGTTATAAGTGATATTTGCGACCCTTGATCGATAAGGGCACGCATGACTTTGTATGATCCGTCGTTTGCTCTTACTTTAATCATTGCTGTTGATAACAAGATCTCTGAGGCATTTTCTTGCGTAACATGCGATGTTCTTACTTGACTATCATTTTGCTGATTCCGGTAAATCGGTCGTATGTTCGAACTAGCTGGATTTGAGGTCGTCGGCCTCCGAACTGTAGCGTCATGTATTAATGTATTATGGCAATCTCCACAAATGCGACAACGGCGTACTGAAAAACATGGTTTACCGTAATGTGAATACAGACAATTTTTGCATATATCTAATCTTGTAAGCGTTCTTAGTTTCATTTCATTTGATTGTTCTATAAATTTTTGGCAACTGAATAAACCATGATCTAATTTACACAATGGGCACTTGATAATTGGAGCTGTGACATGATAGGATTTATTAAACTGTTTTGGCGATTGGCTGTTGCGGTGATAAGTGGGATACTTGTTATAAGCGTTAGCGTTCATAGCGTGAGGCTTTTTAGGGTAGCCAGAGTAGTTGTTTGAGTTTAAATAGGTATCTTTCTGTGGTATATCCTGCTTTCTTCGGGATTGCTCAAGCATCGTGAATTTGTTCTCCAAGAAATTTAACAGTTCTTGTAAATTAGGTAGTTCTCTCGGCTGTTTTAATGACTCGACATAATCTGCATGGGTTTCATTATCTAATTTTTGTGCAAGGATATGGACTATTATTGGGTCCCAAGTGCTTATATCCACACCTAAGTTCTTAATAGCATTTAGGCTCTCCTTTGTGGTGTCATGAAGTTTCTTAATCTGAATTAAAGATTGATGTTGCAAATTAGGCAGATTAAGTATGATATTAAGATGAGAGGAAAAAATTAATTTCTTGTTTTCATATCTATGGTTTAAAATGTCCCAACACGTTGTATAATTTTCAGAGCTTATTTGTAAGTGCTGAATTAACCGTTCTGCATCGCCTCTTATTTTACCTTTTAAATATTGCATCTTTTGCGACTTAGACAATGATGGATTGAGATGCACAGCTTCCATGAAAAGGTTTTTAAATGACACCCATTGATGGTAATTGCCTGTAAAGACTGGAATATCTATCTGTGGCCTTATATATTCCCTGTGCGAAACTGACCACAACTTTATATTAATTTCTTCTTTCAGTTTATTATATATATTTTCATGATACGTAAACGACTCTTCGTAGGATTCATCTTCACTATCTACAAAAGCCTCTATCTCCCAGTGAAGTGAGTCGATAACCGACCAGCGTGATTGCAATTGTTTTAGCGTGTCCTCAAATTTCCATTTTTCAGCAATAGTATCTATATTAATGCCCTTTACGGTTCTCATGAGTGCTTTAAAATTAATTGATTGTTTATTTAGCATTTCATCCAACCTGCTGAACGCTCCTGTTGATCGTTTGTTAATGATATTTGAATAAGTAGCCTCTCTGTACTTTTCTTCCATAAAATCGTCCTGTTGCTGTAACCCACCTGATCTGGTATTTCCCGCTCTTTCGCTCTGGTTGCATGGATTCGGAGTCTCTGCTCTAGCCTGCGACGTACTTGGTTTATCATTGCTAGCGACACTCAACTGATCATACACACTCCTTTCCGTTGTTTCCCCTGCTTGCTCTGATGCTAAACGATTTAAATAGTTTTTGATTCCCGAATATAGCTGTTCTGCCTTGTCAAATTCCCGACGAGCGAAATAAGGACGCTCTTTATCCTCATACGGAATTAAGGATTTATGATTGGCAAGATACTCTATCCAATACGCTTCTAATGTTTCTAACTTCCGCTTGATATAGGTAGGGGCAGATTTTCGATCTGCTCCATCCTTTTTAATATTGTTAAATAGTTTTTCCATGATAGACAAAAGTTCAGATTGTGCATTGTAGATATCCTCCATTGTTAAAAAATACTGATATTGATATTAATTGAAATAATTGGAAAGATCTTACTTCGTATCCGCCTTCAGTTACTCCAAACCTGATATTGATATTTCACTTTAGTCCAACACTACCCAATTCCGTCACTGGTTCACCACGAGTTTTTAGAGTTTAATTTCCAAAACGCGAGGTCCCGCTACGGAGCTCGATGGACCAAAAAATGTGCGGGTAAGTGTTGGTGATAGTTGATAATGATAATAATAAAACACGAGTCCACAGATGATAATAAATATACTGATAAAATTAACAAATTATGATACAAATGATATTGATATGCGCGTCGCGATTGATAGATGATTTTGGACTGACTAATACGCGTTAACGCGGTTCGACCTAAAACTAACTATTGCTGACAAAGGTGTTCGAGTGCATTGCACCGAACACGAGGTCTAGGCCAATTCTACATAGATAACAGGGTGAAGGTAATGTCATAAAAACGTACCATTATTTGACTTAATATTTTCCGTTGTAAAATGATTGCAATAAAATAAGTAACGCTATCTAGTAAAATAGCATTTCTGAGTCTAATTGTATGTACAAAATATTGATAAATCTAAATTTAATTCCAGCATCGAGATGGGATAGTAGCAAGCAAGATAGCCGCGACTCTAGCAGTTATGGCAACAACCATAGCAGCAGCTATGGCAATAACCAGAGCAGCAGCTACGGTAATAGCCAGAGTAGCGGTTACGGTAATAGCCAGAGCAGCGGTTACGGGAATAGCCAGGGCGGGTATAATCGGGAAGGCAGTGGTTTTAGGGGCCGAGGAAGAGGCAGAGGACAGGGCTATCAGGGAGGTGAGTCTAAGGAGTAGAATTTTGTGTGAGTAGCTAGTTAAAAAAAACAGGTGTGCGAAATTGAAACAACACATCAATTTCACTGAGACATTAGACATGAGTGAGAGTTTCAGATTGTTTTGTAAATTTAAATATCAAAATCATGGTAGTACATAAATGTAAGCTTTGCACTAATTAAGGTTTTTTTTAAGTATTTTAATTATAATTTAAATCTTTTTTGTTCATGAAAACCTCATGTGGGGATTATTACTAATAATTAAAGAATTAATAAAGGAAAGAAAAATTTCGACACAGGCGGGGATCGAACCCGCGACCTCGGGTAAACGCCCCGACGCTCTGCCAACTGAGCTACCGTGTCAGTTGGCTGCCAGTGCGAAATTCTTCTATCCTTTATTTCTTTTACACGTTTAAGTAGTGTTTGCGTTTCCTACCTCCGAATTATTACTAATTCGAAAGGCCACTTTTCAGATAGAATGCAAATGTTGAAAACGCCTAACTATCACCTAATTTAAATCTTTTTTGTGTAGCGTCGTCGGGGCGTTTACCCCAGGTCGCGGGTTCGATCCCCGCCTGTGTCGAAATTTTTCTTTCCTTTATTTATTCTTTAATTATTAGTATTTTAATTATATTTTCTAATATAAAGTTCGTCAATAATTTTAAAATGGAAGCACACTCAAAGCAATTACACTGTGTTTGCGGTAGACCTATGAAATTAAGTACTTATTAACTACCTACATTACAAGTCAGTTAAAATTTAAAAATACATTTGTAATCAATCCTGAAATAACTATGTCATATGCTACACGATTTTAGATAAAACAGAAAGTACAACTGAAATCAATGGCTACAATCAGAAATTCATAAACATTGAATGTGTAACCGGTCCCTGTATTACGGACTTTCGTCCATTTAATCAATTTTTAAGCCTTTTGTCAGTGACAAGATTGCAACTTCCGATACAACCAATGGACTAAAAGACATGGACAACGGGTAGGGGATTCAATCCAGGGTTTATGAACGCCGGAATCCCAGGATCCCGGAATAACGAGATTGAAAACCCGGGATTTAATCTTCTAATTAGCCCTTTCTCCCATTATCCTGTCCGCCAATCCATCTCCCAATTATCCAATTTACTAACTATTCCCAATAACACATATTTCTAATAAATAGAGAATAAATAAAGGAAAGAAAAATTTCGACCTCGGGTATACGCCCCCGTCGCTCTGCCAATTGAGCTACCGTGTCAGCGAGGTCGCGGGTTCGATTCCCGCCTGTGTCGAATTTTTTCTTTGCTTTATTTATTAGTAATTATCCCCACGTGAGGTTTTCATGAACAAAAACATTCAAATTAACACATATTTCCTTTCTTCCAGGTCAAAGCCAAAGCCAGCCACAGCAATACAATATGCCGCCTCCAACTAACTACTACAATATGTACTCCCAACCGCCGCCCGCGCCTGCCAAGTGAATTGTATGAGTTACCACATAACATTATATAGCTTTTATGATGTAAGATTGAGGTCAGAAGTGGGATCGCTAAGTGCTCGGATGTAGCGGTGGTGAAATTTTGGAATCAAAGTTATTTTTGTGAATATGAGCAGTTTAAATGTGTAAGATCTCATTCATATCACAATTTTATTTTAGATTTAGTTTGATATTCTGTTTGTGTAGGATCTCTCTGTTATTAAAAGTAAAGGTTTTATGTGTGATCTTATAGAATCAATAGCAAAAGGCTTATATTATTTTGTTTTGTATGTGATTGTTGGTTAGGCTATATAGTAGTAGGTGCTCAATATACAAATAGAACTGCTACTACTAAATATATTAATTAAACTTAAATAAAAAAAATCTGAATAACCATACAATCTTTGGTATTTAGATCCATTTTCGTTTATTTTTATGAATAATGGTATTGGGCACAATGGACGCGCAATTTTGAGCCAACTCAATGGCGATAGACTAATCAAATTCGTGTAACAACATCCTATAAAATAACCTACTTTTCCTATTTCCACCATCGTTATCTCGAGCATGTTAGGATTTGTGACACTGATTTTTATTCTCTGGTATTGCTCTACTTTTAGGTAGTTTGTTTCATTTAGGGTAGATTTTTAATAGGTGATAAAGGAACTCTGGACAAGTGTTAGTATTATTTAATTTGCTGACTTGCTTGCTTTGAAATGCTGGTGTGTTTTATTCAATTTAATTTTAGTAATACTTATTATTGAAATATTTATCTTATTTCCTATTTTCTGCATCAATCTGTTATATAAACCGAATACACGCCATCCAATTGTGTATATATATAGTTCACTACTATAGTTTAACTGCGATACGGTAAATAACTTGATGTAATAGAAAAAAAAATGTATAAAAAAGGTTTTCAGAGATTCAACCAAATGCTTATTTATCTTTAATGCACTTAGTAGTTAGAATAAGTGATGATTGTATCTAGAAGGTTCAAAAAAATTAAAAGTGCTATTATTATAATTTACCTATGTTCTGGCAATGTTATAATTCTTTTTCATACTTATAAGTGGAAAATATTAGCTAAGTTGCTTTAAATTGTTATGTGTACTACATAAAAATAACTGTACTACATAAAAATAACTGTACTACATACTTTATTACAGTTGCGGTAGAGTCTAAATTTTAAATTATATTACCATGACAACCAGTTCTTAACTTAGACGTAGCAAATGAAATAGTTTGTTCCAAGAAAATGGTAAAGCAGTTTAAATTACATTCCCAAATTGTAAAGATACAGAAATCTGGTAGAATAGTATGCAATTAATAAATAAATAATTATGTATATGTTGTTTTTTTTGTCTAGTAAACTTACTTACCTCTATAGTATAGTATAGTCAAAGCATTTGATTTACAAATCATTTTGGGGTCACGAATGGGGGAAATTTCAGGTGTTAGCAGTTTGGGGAAACTAAAGGTGTTAGCAGTTTGGGGAAGCTAAAGGTGTTAGCAGTTTGGGGAAACTAAAGGTGTTACCAACCAGTTAAAGGAAACTTCAGGTTTCTTTAAATAGGCGAAAGCGAAAACTTGTGGAGCAACTGCTTCAGGAGGAAGAAGCAGACTACGAAATAATGATGATTTTCCTTGCATCAAAAAGGAGTTTAATGGAATTGTATATGATGATTAACTTGTATCAAAAAGGAGTATAATAGAATTGTATATGATGATTTAGGGCCGGCGCTGACTGCCGGCATGACACAGGATGGCACGGTAAGTTCTGCTGCAGCATTCCGAAGGATAACACGGCCTTCCGCGGCATGCCGTGGCATGACGCGGAAAATAACTCCGCGCATGTTCAAAGTCAGTTGTGTTCATAATGATTGACTGGGATTTAGAATTTAACGTATTATACACTCGTACCCTTGCCCTCCCCCCGCGCGGTAACGGACCGCGCCGCGTACTGGCGGCCCGTGTCATGCGCGTGCGTCTCGCGAGATGCAGCAGTTCGCCGCGGCATCCCGTGGCATGCTTAGGCACGTTCTGTCCTACCGCGGCTTCCCTCGGCATCGTTGTGTCAAAATAAACTAACATGAATTCTATACTAATGGTTATACGATTAATTATGGGTATATCAGTACCGAAGTCCTTTGCCATGACACGCCGTGCCATGCCGGCAGTCGGCGCCGGCCCTTACTTGTTAAGTACCTGTTGGAGTATAACAGAATTGTATATGATGATTTACTTGCATCAAAAAGGAGTATAATAGAATTGTATACGTCCGGAGCTGAGGAAGGCACTTATTGGATCCTGATAAAACAGCGTTTAAATCTGAAAAAATGAATCTGTATTCAGAAAGTAATGCCTATTTAACAACGAGCAGCGCTGCCATACTACTACGCGAGAGGCTCCACACTAAGGCCTCCCTAAGTCAGATACACGGAAACGCGAGTCCTTCAATCCACCCTGAACAGGGTGGACAACCGTGATTCGTAATAATTACAGTCATTTACAGAAACATACACAACACAAAACGGGTCCAAGAAACTTCGTGAACTTTAAAATACTTAAGATAAACATACCTACTTTCAGTTTGAATAAAAAGATTTTGGTGGGAACCTTTAATTTAATATTTATTGTTACCTATAGTGTTGGTATGTAGTATTTGGGTGAAAACCATTTAAAATAACTGATGTTACAAATGAAACCATTACAAGAAAGAAACTTACAAAAAAGTAACAAATTAAAACTAAGGTTTTTTTTTCTGTAAATGACAGGGTCGAAAATCGGAAGAAACATTATTATATGCATTACGGATATCCACCCAGTTAAGGGTGGATAGAAGGACACGCGTTTTCGAATATCCGCCTTAGGGTAGCTGTTTTAGGGTGGATAAACGGAATAACTTACCGATGCATCCTCACAGCCCATATACGTCCCCACCAAGGGGCTCGAGCCTACCCTATATTGGGTAATTTGGCCTTAGTCTACCACGCTGGCCAATTGCGGGTGGGCAGACTAACGACTACTACCGCAATAGCAGCCGGGACCGACGGCTTAACGTACCCTCCGAAGCACGAACGTCTTAATTTTCGAGCCTGCAATATTCTGCCGACGCAAATTTTATGAATATTCTCATAATCAAAACATTTTATGTATGGGAGTGAATGTTGGGTGTGGCAGAAGAAGCATGAAAGCAGAGTGAATGCAGTAGAAATGAGATCCCTCAGAAAAGGTTGTAATGTTGGGTTATGTGATCGTGCGAGGAACGATGTGATTCGTGAAAGGTGTGGTGTAAAAGATGGTATTGTAAGTAAGATAGAAAAAGGAATGTTGAGATGGTTTGGGCACATCGAGAGGATGGATGATAGGAAAGTGGTAAAAGGTATCTATAGAGCTAATGTGGAAGGTAATGTTAGTAGAGGACGGCCACGAAAGACACACTTGCACCAAATTGAAAGTGTGTTTAAAAAGGCAGGCGTCCGAAGTATGAAGAATAAAAGAGTATGTATGAAAAGATTGATGGATGTAGACGAAGCAAGAGAGGTTTGCCAGGATCGTACGAAGTGGCGATCGATAGTCTCTGTCTACCCCAATGGGAATTAACGGCGTTAGTATATGTATGTATGTATTTTCAAAACATTTTCTCAATGAAAACGGGTGTCAAGAAATAATTTAGGTGTAGGAAACAAAACTTAGCTGGAGCCATTTCTGGTGAATAAGGTGGTTGATTGATGGCATTTGTTAAATTTTGGTTAAAAAAAGTAGTTCAGAGTGTTGGGTTAGTGCGCAGGCGCGCAATGCGTGGTGCAAAATACCCAGGGTAGTAAGAAAATATCTATGGAAGGTATTGTCCAATTTTGTTTTGGGAAACCAACGTCTACGTGCATTGAAGTCACTCTAGATTCTAGTGCATGTAAAGAGAGAACCGTAGACAGAGAATTACAATAGACATCTGCATATATTTTGTTTCACTCGCACTAGACGGAGAAAATAAGATTAAAAATACTAAGAGTAAGTGAGACATGACTATATAATTTGCTGTCCCTTACTGCTGGCCAAGCCGGCAAAGTACTTTGCTAAACAAACCGTTTGACATTTTCAAAATAAACAAACCGTTTTTGAATTGTAAAGCAGAAAAATTAAGAATTTCGTTGATTTTTTAGTTAATTATTTATGTGAGATCGGTTCTGGCAATAAATAGAAATATAATTTATCATTAGAAATAATTAAACATTCAATAAAATGGTCAGGTGCAGTGTTATATCGTGTAAAAGTAATAGCGAAACTAAGCAACCAGATTTGTCTTTCCACTCGTAAGTACCATTTAGTTTTAGAATAATAACAGTGTAAGATTATTATATTTTCTATTTATGACACATACATATCTAATTTATGCAGAAAAATAAACTGCAAATGCATGAAAATTATATTTAAAATTTGATAACCTAAAATCTCTATCATTGTAATGTTGCCAGCACAAGTATTTTATTTACCCTAAAACCGTTTGAACCGCTCAGGTTCCGTTTGGTCAGTGACACTCACAGTAGAATTACTAGAAATAAAAATAAGTTAGCAACTAGGTACTTTTACACTGGGCAACCGTGATAGCCCAGTACCCACTGGTTATCGTGCAAACGACTAGTGTTCAAATCCTGGGTCGGGCCTACACCAATTTGTCTTTTCTAAAGACATATGTGTGGTTAATTTATCATGGTTGTTAACGGTGAGGGAAAACATCGTGAGGAAACCCACATGGCTGAGTTGTACGTAGTCATGTGACAGTGTATTCGTACAAAAACGGCGATAGGCCTGCCCCCTATCACGTGAGTACACTGTCCATGCAAAACGTGGGTACTCTGAACACCAGGTGACAAAGTCACGTGATGTTCAGAAGTATTAGTACCTCTGTCAACCCCTTCGGGGATATTCGGCGTGAACGTTTATGTTTATGTTTATATGTATGTTTTACTAGACTTACCAAAATTAGGAAGTCTTTTATGGGGGATGGTATTCGCTCCTACAATACATAGTCGAATGAATTACTTGCATTACCAGACACGAAGTTCAAAAATGTGATAAAACTGTCCTTATGCTCTTAAGGTTACTATAGTTTAAATGCCTTAGTAAATGATAAGACAGTCTGGTCAGGAATGTTATGTCCAACTCAACCAGTAAATATGTAACTACAGTTTAAGTCTTAGGCTAAGCATAAATATTGGATTTTCTCGCCTGCTCTTTTACCTTCAGTTTTAGTTTCCGAGCAGGTGGTAAGTTAGGCATGGCTTGTTCATGACGTTCATTAAGTACTTTTTTGTTTATGATAAATAAAAACTTTTTTTTTTTAGATCTCGATAGCCCCGTGATACGTACAACTTAATGACTAGTGTAATAGGAGAATGCATTGGAGGAGTTTGTCGCCTGTTCTTCTTCTTTAGTTAAGTGATGCGGTAGGCATTATGACGTTCATTAAGTGCTAGAATTCATCATTATAGCCAAGTAATATTTACCATGCACCCACACACACTTGTAATAATGTAATAATGTTAAAGAATTAAACCTTTTCAGTAATACATTCGATTGTTTTATTTATTTCGCAAATACATATAGTACTATGTATCTAATTAAACGATCTGCATTCCCTTCGGAGGGTTGACCTTATTTTGATGGATAGTAAATATTTTTTGCTCTAATTTGATATAGTTTTCGGATGTGTGTGATCTGTGCGCGGGACTCATCAGCCCCAGATGACGACGAGCATGCAGATCGTTTGGATACACGGTTCATAGGTTTACTTCTATATGTTTTGGACTTACTTTGACTAATAACCAATAAAAAACTACTATAATGATAATAATTATCAAATAATTGATTCGAAAATTTCAAAGATAAAGTTAAAAAAAATATTGTAAAATTACCCACAATACGGGGAAAACTATTTTGAGTAACAACATTATTTTGTATTACCCATCTCACTTGCCGACACGCTTCCCCTGGGTCTATTATTGTAATTCTCTGTCTACGGAGAGAACAGAGAAAACACGGACTGTTTTGGCATCTCTTGGTATTTTCGACTGGGTTGTGTAGCTTCTCCGTAGTTATCCAATTGGTTTTGGGATGACTGTTTGGCAAGAATTGCCTGAAAGTGATTATGGACCGAGAATGTCAGAATTTCATCTAGGTCATCGTTAAATGTCTTTTTCGCACTGATGATGAACTGAGTAAAAACGAATTTTCTCAGATGTTGTCTTTTTCGTCGAATTTGTTTTCCTAAACGCACCGCACAATGTTAAAAAGTGGCTTCTCTCGTAGTACCTTATTGAAAATCTATGGCCCGTGGTCCCTTTTTCGGTATTAAGTGATCAAAACGATAGTTTTACTTAGATGTTTACACTTTTTTTATGGGAACTAATTTTTTGAGCTGTTATTTAAAAATTCGAGATGTTATTATGATTAGTTGAAAAACATATTGAGCAGTTATTTAATTTAATGGCGGTTGAATAATTATTGCGACAGTAAAACATAGACAGTAATAAAAAATATATTAGTCGGTTATTTTATCATACAATGTCAGTTCTAAAAATAATTGAGTAGTCCAATAATTAAATGGGCGGTAAAAATGATGGAATGGGCAGTTCGATAAACAGTTCGGCTGATCGTAACGATGCATGCCTGTTTGTATGTATACTTGCTCGCTTGTTTGCATGTCGGGGGGTGCAGGGGGGCAGAGCCTCCCTGCTTGGGGGGGTCGGGGGGCGAAAGCTCCCTGCAGACAAAGAAAAGTTAGGTGCTCACATTTACTTAGGTTAGATTATGTATAAAACGAGCGAGCGTAGCGCAGCGGAGCGAGCCCTAAATGCCTGATGCATGCCTATATGCATGCCTATATGCTTACTTACTTTATAGAATTGCTTAGAATGAGATTTCTTACCGACAAATTCCGATTTATTACTACCCACGCGTAACCGCTCGTTGAATATTTTTTACCGCCCATTTAATTATTTTCCTACTCAATTATATATTCACTGATCCATTTCATTATTTTTTATTACTCATTTTTGTTTACTTTACTGCTTAGTTTTAACTGCTGATCTAGTTATTAAACGTGCCATTTATAATTTTTAATTTACCAAAACCGCTATATACAACTGCCTCTTTAAATCAGTGCCTTTTTTTATTAAATAGAATTTTATACATGTTGTAGATCGGTTTGATAGATCAAATATCTTCATCATACGAAATACGTATACCTACAGGTAAAGAGACGTAAAAGTATTTGTATATAAAAATAAATATAAAAATATTATATAAAATAAGAGACTTTTTGACAGTAGATGCCCGCGTTACTCTTTGTGAGGCTGTGGTTCTATCGAAACTTAATTATGCGGATGTTGTGTACGGGCCACGTCTTTCAGCAACGTCAGAACGTCAGATTCAGCGAATCCAAAATGCTTGCTATAGATTTTCGCATAGTATACCGCCACGTTGTCATATCTCACCTTACCTGAATAGTTCTTCTACACTTAACATGGAATCCCGTAGGCGCTTACATATGGCTTCATTAATGTTTGATGTAATGAAGTTCAAATGCCCAGAATATCTTTTTAACAAATTGAAGTATTCATCATTTGGAACCTTCTACTGTGTTCGTAGCCTGCTCCCACCTTTATCACTGATCCATCATCGTACTGTAGCTTTTACTGGAAGTTTTCGTTATAATGCAACTAAGTGTTGGAATAATATTCCTCCACCAATGCGTGAAATATCAAATAAATTTAATTTCAAAAAACAGTACAAACCGCTCCTTCTGAATCAACAAAGAATTAATATCTCAAAGACTTTATCACACATGCAAGTAAACTTCCAGTAAACAAATCAATAATAATATACTTACGTATAAATGTAGTACAGCTTGGTTTTTTCATTGTCCTTTCCTTTATTATTTATTTATTTTGCTTCAAATGTGGCAGACAAAGATTTTTTGTTTATATATTATTGAATTATGTGTAGTGTAGTGTAGGCCTTAACTGAAAACCAGTGTTTTGCCACTTGGCAATATCAAGCGCTGAGTTAGGACCTAGTTTGTGTTACCATAGCACTAATCTTTAGGTCAAAATATTGTTTTTTCACTTTTTGTATTGTTTTTTATATTGTATGGTGTTATGTTAACATAAATAAACGAGTTATCTATCTATCAATCTATTTTTACAAAATTAATTCTTTCGAAAATATTTCTCAATATAGTACTAGGAGTCCATAAATTTGTTCAGCTATAGGACCCTTCAAACTTACAATCTTAACGTATTCGATGCTTATTCGCCTTGATAACTAGGTTGCTACAGATGCTAAGTTGCTTCTATTTTGCACTTATTATAACATATACAGGAGGAAAAGAAGACCACCGATTCTCATACAGAAAACGTGAGCTCAAATCCTGATTCGGGCCTACACCAATGTTTTTTTTCCTTTATCATATGTGTGGCTACATTATATATGAAAGATATTGTAGAAAACTGGGATTAAAATATATATTAGGAGAATGGAAATTTGAACTTTCATAGAAAAAAACATGTAAATGCAGTTTATGTAGTTTGAAAGCCAGACAGTAAAAAATTTCAAGTATAGAAATCCTATTAACATACATATCGCAGGTTCATATACAGGTTCAGCGTCTTCTTGGCGTTTTATAGCTGAAGACGAACTTTTTACTCATTCAACTGAAACTCAAACTTTTCCGCCATATATAGCATTAAGCAGAGGTACTAACACTTCTGAACATCACGTGACATTGTCTCTTAGTGTTCAGAGTACCCTCGTTTTGCTTGGACAGTGTATTCACTACTCTTGTAAAATGAGCTAAAGAACAGGAAAATCAGTTTGTTCGGCAATATGGTTAACCGTACGCGATACAGGAGCTGCTAGCAGACGCCCGCCGCGCTGCCTAAGCGCACCACATGGAATGTTTAGCCAAATTTTGCTCATTTGACATATTGGTGGTCTGTGTACAACCATGGTCGAACTTTGTTGAGCTCCCTTCTCAATCCCAGTTTGGTGTACCCGAACCGTACTCAACACGAATAAATTTGGGTAAATCAAAAGGTAGTAAGGGTAGAATGTAAAAGAATAGGGTAACAACGGTCTCCCCGGGGCAAGTGAGTGAAACCCCGGGTGAATCTTCGCTCATCGTAATAATGGAACTGGAGAATAACGATGAGCGTATAGGGCCGCTCCCCAGGGGTTATCGCTGGGGCGCGGGCCCGCCACCTGGCCGGCCTGCGCGGCCACCTCAGCCACCAAATGGCTTGGCATCGGTTGGGACTTGGGCAACTCAGTCCTAGCAGTCGGTGCCCGCCGCTGGTGGAACAATATCCATACATTTTAAAATGTAACCTGCAAATTTAGTTTGGGTTTCCTCCAACATGAGACAGTATTTTGCTTCATGTGGAGCCCATATAGCAGAATTGCATTCATGTTTGCTCCTCACCAAAGCATTGATAGTGCCTTCAACGCTTCAAAAGTTGGTTAATTCGCGAGATGTACATACAATAAAACCGAGCATTTTGAATGATTTATTACCAATGTCCACCATGTGATTAAGAAAAGAAAGGTTTATGGAGAAATGAACCCCTAAATCGCGAAGTTCCTTCACCCGTCGCAACTCTACTCCCTCGTTCAGAATGAATGTTTAATATAAATATCTCAATAAAAACTCTTAAAAGGGAAATTTGGCTACGCTGTCTGCTCGTGTGACACAAACTTTGGTGGACTATTTTTCGCAAAATTTAATGAGAATATTCATTAACTATGTTTTTCACTTTTGTAATATTAACTTCAGTTGCAGACGTTGTCGGTTGGCCAAAGCGAAGAAAATTTTCAGTCACATTTTGACCGCTTTTGATATTAGCATATGATATGGTTAGTTTCAAGGCTTATCTGTAAATTGTAAACAGTAATGTTTGTCTAGTGTTGGCTTAAAATAGCACTAGTCCATTTCTTCCCGATGGTGTCGGAAGAGACGACTTCCTGAGAAGGTAATATAAGATAATAATATAAATGAAAACTCAATAAACAAGCAAATACTTTATTTTCGTAAATATTCTTTTAAACATAGTGATTTAAATTACAATATTAATTTAAAGTTACATTTCTATCTCACATATTTTACGCTTAAGCGTGAAAGTGTATTTACATATTGCGAATATGGAAAAGTAAAATGAAACATAAGTAAATTCAATTATGCATTGAATATAATGAAATAGGGAAGTCAATGTTTGAAATAATTCCGAAGCAAAGATACATTTATACATATATTAGCTATTTAAGAAGGTGCAACATTAATAAGTTTTATGATTTCAAAACAACAGTAATTCAAAATACTTATGAACTAAGAAAGTAACCAGAAATTTCGTTTACCAAATAAAGGATAAATATTAATATTCTTTATTGGACTTACTTGCTGTGAAACTAAACACACCACATAGAATTATATTTTCAAGGAAATTTTATGTTATGAACTCCACCTAAGCCAAGAACAAAACAAAAAACATTGTATTCCCAATCGAAATCGGAGCATTGTAGGCGTTTCATAGCGCTGTAGTAATTTATTGCTCACGTGAGTCATAAGACTAGTTTCAAAACCATTGTGAAGAAAATTCATGACTTTTTATTATACTACAAACTAGTCCAAGAAAAAAAATGCTGAAGAGAAATGCAACAAGTAGCTTTATGAGCAAGCAATATCTTTAGCAATAAATATGCAAATTATCCTTTGTATTTTTTTTGTGCTCTTAAGAGCGAATAGACATTAACGAAAGTTTTTTCTTTATGAGAATATTTTTCAACTAGTGGATCGGCCCAGCTTCGCACGGGTAGCGTTGATTTATTAATATCTGAGGTTTCTTCAAACACTGCTCAAGATTTGTGAAATTTAGCGCAATGATTACTACTTAGAGCACTCCTGAATAGTGTAGCCATAGAGTAAAGAAATACACTGGAAATAGAGAGCCTTCTTGCTTAGTGATAACCCCTCACTCGTGAGGTACCTCGTTTGAGTTACTCGTCGCGAGAAAATGAGGGAGTTCTCGTATTTGAAATATAAACCACCTCACGTAGCTCCTCACTTTTTCGAGGCGCGAGTCGAGGCAGCACTCGAATAGACCAAAGTGAGTGAGTGAGTTACCGACTATTTAAATGTTGAGTCCATACATATATTATACTCGTGTCGCGGTTGAAGGAGTCGGGTCAGTTTGATGAAATGATTAGTCAGTTTATTTTAGCGTTTTCTTACAACCCATTTAATTTTACCTTAGATTAGCTTACATACATACATACATATACTCACGGCCATAAATCCCAAAACGGGGTAGCCAGAGCTGCAGAGCTAGAATCTCCTCAGCCACATTTGGATATTGATAGGGGAGTAGATGGCAGAAATGTAGTATAGTTGGTGATGGGTTTCCAACCGCATCGCCCAAAAACCACTAAAGGCCCCATACCCTTAGTCACCTCTTACGACACCCGTGGGTAGAAAGAGGTAGCGACATTCTAAGCCGGCACTACACGGCAATCTAAGTCGGCACTACACGGCAAAGCCGGCACTACACGGCAAATTAGAATAGCTTAATGATATTAATGGGCCGAAGTGAGTAAAAAAACTAATAAAGCAGTTATAGAAAGTTTGTTTGAATTTACAAATTTTGAATAATTTAATTAAGGGCGTCCCCAGAAAAATAGGTTGATATTGATTGTTTGGAAGTTCTATAAAGTCTGATTTGATGATATTGATATGACATGAATAAAATATATGTTGGTGATTAGTTCATGGTGTTAAAATTTGATGTTTAACATTTTAATAAATTGCTGAAAAATATGATGAAAAAAATCGAATTGGAACATGCTTTGTTTTCATAAAAACCGTATAGGCTCCACTGGCATAACATACATGTGAACTCATGTGTCTGCATACGCGTAGCTTTAACATCTGTAACTTTGCTGTTTAACTTTTCATTTAAACATTATAGTTATTCAATAAAACTAAATAAACTACATTTATCCTGCGCGCGCGTTTTTTCCGTCCCTGTCACTCACAGTAAATTTGACGTAAGAGTGAGCGCAATAGCTGCAAAATGCGGGGATGCTGTTAAGTTTATATAAAAAAATACCAAGTATAAAACATTAGAACTTAGAACTCATTTTCCCTCATTCAGTGCAAAGCGGCAACATTACGCGTGCCTCAATGTTGACCCGTTAATAAGAGTATATTTCATTCTCTTTACCTCGCCTCAAATGAGGGCTACCTCATGAAGTAAAATGAGGCTCTCACTCAATACTCATTAAAAAGAGTGAGATATAAAACGCTACGTCTTGCTGGATTTCAATAACACTCAGTTTATTTATGTTGCCAAATTAACGCCATTTCGGTACGAACTACGAAGGAATCTCCCGACCGAAGTTCTAATACAATAAATTCCTACATTACATACTTTACTTACCTAATCTAATGTATCGTACGTACGTACGTTCATTATGACAACGATAACATCATGCCATGACACCAGTGTTGCAAAAGCGAAAGTTAAAAAATCGGGTAATTTTCCAGTTAAAAATCGGGAGAAAACGGGAGATTTTTTAGTCTTAATAAAACATCAGTATTTTATGCTGATAATCAAATTAAAGTGATTTATTAAACTATATAAAAATATATATGTAGGACTGATAATTCATTTTTGTACCACTTCTTGCTTACAATTTTAGTAAACAATTTTCCAGCAATAATTAGATTTTGTTGGGCATGAAACCTCATGTGGGGATTATTTTACTGATCTATAAAATGACTATCATTTTATACCTTTTGCCGTTGAAAGTCTCGGCCCGTGGGGCAACGAGGCACGGCAATTCTTTAAAGAACTCTCCGCTCGCCTTGTGGAAGTGTGTGGTGATCCTAGAGCAGGCAGCTACCTCGGCCAACGCATTAGCTTAGCCATCCGAAGAGGAAATTCTGCTAGCATTTGGCAATAATTTAATTCTTAATTTTTATACAATCATTGTAAATATTTTGTAATTGTAAAAGTGGAATCAAGGAAAGAAAAATTTCGGAGCCAGCAGGACTTGAACCTGCGACATTCCGGTCTACGCCCCGGCATCCTTGATTGATTAGTATTTTAAGATAAATATTGAAATTTTCACAAGTCTGATTATTTTACAATAATGAACTCTATCGCAAAACGTTTCGGTGTAATATGTTTTGTGTATACTGACGTCACTGCCGTATTAAAAGACCCTGTGAGTGTGAGAATTTTATGGGAATTCCCGTGCGTGAGAATCCCGTGGTCAATGTTACTAGGTGATTCTTGGTGTTTTCTGTCTTTAGATTGCTATATTAATTATTACTTTAATCTCAAATGCAAAAAATCGGGAGATATGGTCACTAAATCGGGATATCGGGAGGGAAAGGCCAAAATCGGTAGATCTCCCGATAAATCGGGAACTTTTGCAACACTGCATGACACACATATGACACAATGACACGAAGAATTTTTTGGTTTATATACTCTAA
This sequence comes from Bedellia somnulentella, assembly GCA_963576735.1. Classification (NCBI taxonomy): domain Eukaryota; kingdom Metazoa; phylum Arthropoda; class Insecta; order Lepidoptera; family Bedelliidae; genus Bedellia; species Bedellia somnulentella. Next base: position 16,943,563 of record OY755183.1, read on the forward strand.
TAAAGAAGAAATCATACCGCGATGTAGCAATTACCGACAGTGCCATCTATTGGTAAATATGCAAATCACAGCGCGCTTTTGTATGAGGTTTGCGCTGTTAAAAACTACAAAGTGAAGATGGAGGGAAGTTTTTATTTCCAGCCCCTGAGTGTAGCTTTGTGATTTCTGTGAAAGCGCTCATATGAACGGTTTAGTATTTTCGAATATAAACTAATTTTTAGAGTGAGTTGAAGTTGAGTTGAGTAAAACGTAATGAAGTACAACTACTGGCGCCATCTAGTATTTAATATGTAAAATTAGTAGTTATTTGGTTTTGGTCACGGGCGCGATGGCTTATTTCATGTATAATTTCGCTGTTTCTCTACTGATTTCTATGATATTTTTTTTATTGAATAGGTAATAATGTTACCTTTTTTAAATTTGGGATGAGTGAAACGCTTACAAACGTAAGAATAAACAAATATAATCAGAATACTCCGAACTACTAAGCTATCAGGAGTTACACGTGATATTGTGAGTCAACCATAAAAGATAGACATATGCTGTTGAACATTTTTTTTTAGAAAATTTTATGAAGATTTTTTCCTCCATACATACATTTTATGTAACTTTAACCATTAAGGCTGCACACGCGACGGAAGTTTAAAAAATGGAGTATCTTGTCCCATTTTTCCAAGATTTCCCAAAATTCCCCTTTCCTACTCTGCTGGAAAGTATACAAAAACCTGTGCAGGAGTATGAAGAATAATTGTACCAAGTTTCGTCAAAATCCGTCGAGTAGTTTTTGTTTCCATAAGGAACATACAAACCGACAGACAGACAGACAGACAGACAGACAGACAGACAGACAGACAGACAAAAATTTTACTGATTGCATTTTTGGCATCAGTATCGATCCCTAATCATCACCTGATAGTTATTTTGAAAATATATTTCATGTACAGAATTGACCTCTCTACAGATTTATTATAAGTATAGATTACAAGAGAATTATACTCGAAATAACAATTTCTAATGTTATGCAAACCTCTGCTACCTATTCTGACATTGGTTAATTTTAACCAATCGATAAAGATGATTTAGATCGTTTAAGTTAAAAATTGGATCGATTTTTTATTAAAGATAGTGCAAATATATATTTCCGGATTATTTTCATTGTATGTAAGTATGGCTAGTGTGGTGAAAGATATTAATAAGTTACAATCTTCTAAATGGATTTAACTTTATTGGTTTACTTATTTGCATCCATTGGTAGTGGCGTCAGTAGCTACTCATACGGACTATCGTATCGTATCAGTGCAAAGTGCCTACAATATTTGTAGCATCAAGTTTTAAAGTATACAAGCAGCAAAAACTATATAAATATTAATAGTACTTATAGTAATAAAGTGAACAAATACATAGCATCGATTTAAGAATAAGTTTTAGAAAATCAGTCTCAATGAACAGGCCATTAATTTTATTTATTTATTACATCAATATTACTCGTGCATTTTATATAATTAGTAATAATTTAATAAATTATATTTGAGACGTTTGGTTTAACTTTTTTTTAAGTTTCAAGCTAAAAGTTACGAAACGGGAAACAATGTTATTATCTACAATTTGTTAATGTTTTTATTTGTAAGTTTGGAATTTGTAAATTATAGCTTGAATCTGTGTAAGCTTTCATGAAATATTAGAAAGGTGATGTTAAAAATGGAATAGTTGGCAATTAAAACTGCAACAGTCATAATTCTAAACATTAATATTCTCGAAAATTTCAAGGAGTTTACAAAACTCACAGGGCACCAATCTGGTATTCATTTTTAAGTCAGAGATTGTGCAATACCCGCTAATAAGACATGTTCGAAGTTAATTTGTATCCTCAAATATTTTAGGCAACAACTGATGTACAGGTCAAGCTATATTTTCCAAATAATCACAATGACAATAAATTCATGTGTCTGCGCTATTGTAAACGAATGCTAAGGGTGAACCCGGATCTTTTGAGTACGTGCATTGTGTTGTAAATCCGAAATTAAGTCTTGCTTGACCAATAATTATTTATCTGGGGTTCTGACTGCGGAAATTTTACAACTTGCAACACTTTGGACGTCCTCAAGAGATCCGTATCCATACCCACCCAGCAATCACAGAAAAAAAAAACCCATCGCCGAAGTGCGTTTGATAGTCAACAACTTAATTATTTATCTTAATAAACTTAGAATCAGCAATGTGGGTTATTGGTTACAGGGAATCTTTATCAAGTCATCACACTTATGGTTACATTATTCGTGTTAGAAAAACATCAATTGGTTTCCAACACACTTTTTGGTCATTTCAAACAATAGCTACTTAGTTTGTTTCTTATCCACACGCATCAGTCTTAACTTGATGAATCACAAATATTATTGCTGGAACGAATTTTATAACTTCATATTTAATATACAAAGGTATGTCTATCAAAAATTACATAAAATATTACTTAAATGAACTCTGTATTATTTTACGTGTAAGTCGGCTTTTATTTTCCATTTTTCTTTCATCGTGCAGGAATATAATATACTAAACGTTTTTATTTAATTTTAAGATCTTAAGGTTTTTTTTTTATTTTATCTTCGTAATAAGATGTATGATTATTGTAACAACAGACACGCCTTTGTATATTGTAGAAACAAAGTTATGTGTTATGTAGAATTATTAAATCAACTTACTACATATTTCTATAAATTTCTATGCGTTTCATTTGAAACCAACATATTTCTATTGCATCTAAAGACTAAGGTCAACCATCTTTAATATTTGATTCCTAATTGTAGTACCGTACAGTATTTATTACACTATATGACTACGAACTACAAATAAATTATCTTAGTTTACTTTACATTTAAATTACTTCTAGCTACTGACAAAATATTGTAACTAATTAAATAAAATATATGTGTATTCGTAAGTGCTTGGTAATTATTGTAATATTTTTTTAAGGTTTTTTTTATGTGTGCAATACAAACAAATTAATAAAAATTCGGATTATTGGTTGCTAATAGAACTTCTAAAATTGTTTTTATTGAACTCTAGATATTTGACGTAATTTAATTAAATACCAAGTTACCTTCTTAATAAAAGCAATTAAACATAAATATCAAGAAATTTATTTTAATGAATGCCAAAAAAAATATAAAATAAAGTATAAAATCAAAACTAATAAAAAGGTGGTTCGGTTAGTTCCCAAACTAAGTGGGTTATCCAGCAACAGTATATAAAATAGGTGAAGGAAACAATTATTACGTATATAAAAAAAAGTTCCACTAAACAAAATTATATTAATTATATATATTTGGTAACTGCAGCAAAAAAAACTGGTGTTCAAGCAACAACATTTGTTGGACAAAGATATTATAATTAGGAATGATTGAGCAGTAAAGTGGATAAATACCTATGACTAGTTTTCTTATATAATAATATTCGTATATAATCGTAGTGTATATATACAATAGTGTAAATCCGATAATATCTTATCAAATATAGTAACGTATTGCTCTGGAAATATTTATACAAAAAGTGTACAATTTATTCAATAACACCAAACCAACTAAAAATCGCAAAAAATATAAAAGCGTCGCAGTAACTTAGTTTTTTAAGTTCTAGAATTAGATTATTTCTCGAAATGATATTTAGTATTTATATTTAGGTGTTTGACTTCATTCTTAAAGTAGTGCCCGATGAAATGTTGTTAGATCTCATCTTAACCTAGTCATTTGATACTGGCTACCCCTATGGGCATTAATGGGGTGAGAATAATAATAAAGTAAGAATACCAACACGAGAAATACATCTAATTCAACTGAGCATTCTCACATCACACACACACAATAACATCATCAAAAAAGACAAATTACACAACCATCACATAATTTTAATTCAATCTGAATTGTCTTGTCCAACACCAGAATTTAACGTTCTATCTTCACCTAAAAATGTCGTATCGTATCGTTTCTGCCGTGCAATTTTAGGTCTTGCTGCACTCAGTAAAGGTGCTGAAATAGCGTGGCTGGGAACTCCCTTACGGGACTGTAGTAGGGGTGATGTTACACTGGAAGATTCGTCTCCCTCGTCATCGGAGAGTGCTGGGTAGCTTTCCTTCATTTTGAGGCTGCGCTCTAGACGTCTCAGAAACCTGCGGAGTTACAAAACATCTACTCTGTATTATTATATAGAATACTAGCAGACCGAATGCTGTGTAGTGCTAGAATAGCACTACCCCATTTCTTCCGGTGGGTGTACGTAAGAGGCGACTAACGGTATGGGGCTTTTAAAGGATTTTTGGGTGATGCGGTTGGAGACCCATCATCAACAACCTTTATCTCACCATCTTTTCCCCACTCAACTTTCCAAACGTGGCTGAGGAATTTCTAATTCCTTAGCTCAGACTATCCCCATCTAGGGATTTATAGCCGTGAGTATATGTATGAATGTATGTACTAGCAGACCGCTTTGCAGGGGTATTACAAGTAATAAAAGAAGTGGCCTAACTTACTCCTTATTACATCAACTGACTGCCAGTAAAAGTCCCGTGAAAATCAGCTCTGCTATTTTAGATATTCGCCGGAACAATAGACAAAAAATAAAAAAAAATATGTATGTAAGTTCATATGCGTGTAGTAAAGTTTTTAAAATATTAAAAACAGACATCCCAATTTTAGTTATTTGTATAGAATAAAGCATTGATGTAGGTTATTCAAGATATTAACTTTCTTGATTTATATCAATTAATGTTTAATTCTAAAATCTATTCCACTGATAGCAAATGTTGTTCCAGTTTCACTTGAAAAGGTAAATTTTTGATTAAAGTAATGTATGTAACCAAAAATATTTTCGCAGTTATGTCGAAAAAATAAATAATAAGAGAAACAATGCACCATACAACGAAGTTCGTAGGAAGTTTTTCGAACACACGAAGGGTACCCATTTTGGGCGTAAGGATCGATCAAAATTGCGCAAACATAACACTTCTTGTATGGAAGACCATTTAAATAATTATATTACTCCTTATGTCCTTATGTATTTGTTGTCATAGAGGCGAGGCATACAAAGTTTTTGTTTTTAATTTTTATTATATATAGGCTTTCATTTATTTTCTCATATAAAATTATTTATGAACTGTTTATTACGTTATCTTACTACTTTATTTCATAATTGTGTAAAATGTTATAGATTATAAATATTATTTTGTTAAATTTGTAAAAATCTCACAAAGCAAGTCATGCTGTGTACACAGTTAAGGTACTTTAACTGAAGTTTTATGTTTATGAGATGCCATTATATATATTAATGTAATTGTACTGTTTGTGTGCCTTAAAATTAAATAAAGTAATATATTGTCCGTGTAATTTTTTAAGTAAAGTTAATACTGCACCTTATTTGATTACTGATTGTCCTTAGTTTGTTGACTTTCAAAGGTCGTCTTGAATCTTCAGTCAAATCTAGACTTGATGATATTTTCGATGATGTGTCCTGTCGAGAGGCATTTATCAATATTTGATAGTGAAAGTATACAATTTTTGTGAGTTTATCCACGTCAACCCTTTTTATATCATTATTTAAATGTTTTTGTTCATGAAAACGTCATGTAGAAGTACCTCATGGAGGTAGGGAATGCAAACACTACTTAAAAGTGTAAAAGAAACAAAGGATAGAAGAATTTCGCACTGGCAGCCATTGACACTGTAGCTCAATTGGCAGAGCGACGGGGGCGTATACCCGCGGCCGCGGGTTCGATTCCCGCCTGGGTCGAAATTTTTCTTTCCTTTATTTACCCTTTATTTATTAGTCCTTTTTATCTCTTTAAGACTATTGTCATTTGATGCAGTAGTATATTTTCATGAATGCTTTTATGACAAATCACCTAGATAAATAAAATTTAAACCGAATTATGATTAAATCAATTCTATAGATAAAAATCTATAGTTAAATTGAGAAGTGAAATTTACGAAAAAAACACCCAGTTTTGACTTCAAAAGTCAAATAATAGTAATTTTTAAGATAATTTAATGCTAGAAAACAAACATTCTGAGTGAATATATCTTGAAAATGAGAAAATACATATAATTGGATCATTTACATTTTTAGGGGAAGAACAATTCTCTCAGAGTGACTTGAATTTGCATTTTTTTTACTAGCCTCAGTTTGGTTCAAGTTATCTTGAGAGAATACATAGAAACTTTTTTTTACGTTATATAACTATACTATTAAAATCTCTTTTACTCTTCCTCTAAATCATCATTGACAAGTTCAGACTGCTCTAATCAAAAGATCGGTTGACTTATAGTAAGGCATGCATAACAGCATTAACTACTTATGGCTTCAGTTTTTTAGAAGAGACTAGATAAATAATGAATTCCTAAATACGTCTTTGAAGATACAATAAAGATGACTTAAGATGATAGAAATATTTTTGAAAAACTTCAGTCATTATCATGCAATGAATGAAAAGCCAATTGCTATTTACTGTCTGTATCTACCATTTTATAGTTATTTATTGAACGGATTATATTGACAATTTGTTTATTCTCAATTATCCTTATTGAAACTGTTCCAACCCAAGAATGGACAAGTAAAATTCCAATTATAAAAATAAAGTAAAGATTTTTGTATTGAAAATACCGTTTCAACAACAAAAGTCTTAAAAGGAAAACCTGATGGAAATTTCAAGTCAAAGAACACATAAATCTGATATAAATTAATATGATATTGTACGAGTAAAACTGTAAAATTATCACGATAATTTCTCTGTTTTCTGTGAAGACAAAAATTGTGGTCAGTTTTGTTTTTAAGGAATTTGTTTAATACAACTTGGGTTGGCGATTAACTTTCTATAATCCGTCCAAAGTTCTACTTCAATATAACTTGAAATCCGTAAGCCTAATCTACCATAGAACGATATACTCGTATTTATAATGCATGTCGATCCGACCAAGACAATCACCTCAGAACTCCTACATTTTTGCCTCTTCAGCGGTTTCCGTAAACGGGCACTTTCCGATGACTGAAAATAACGTATTACTTGACGATGTAAATCTTATATCCTATAAATGTGATGATTTTTGAAATTGTAATTGGATATTATAATTTGCGATTTTATTTTTTCCAAACTTACTTCAAAAGTGGCCAAGAATTCTTGGGATCTTCATTTTTGGCTGTATCATTTCATAAATATAGAGTAGCTGTGTAAGGTATGCGTTTTTTCATTCCTCTTTGTAATTTTTAACCATCAATTAGTATTTTTTTCTAATCTTACTATAAAAAATTGCTAACTTCTTATCAAATAGCATCATCAAATTGATCTAACCTGCATTTCCAAATCAGAAGTCATCCGAAATTCTTTGGCAGAAGCGACAGAGGCGATAGAAGCAGCTGACACCGAGTCTTCAGATGATGAAGATGTAGCGAGAGCTTGCATTTGTAATCGTGATTTCCGACGACCTACCTTGCGTTTGCAATATGATGAGTCTTTCAAACCAGGCACCTGGAATTCAAGGAGTTGATAATCTTATATGTATGCAATTATTAAATCGTTTTGCTTGTTATATATATGTTTAACTATAAAAACAAGCTCAATGAGCAGAACACCTGCCTATCATCAGGCATAGATTAAAATCACGGGTCGAGCTTACACCAATTTGTCTTTTCTAAAGTCATACGTGTTGTTAACAGTGAGGAAAAACATCGTGAGAAAAACCCACATGACTTAGTTGTACTTAGTCATGTGACAGTGTTTTAGCACACAATGACAAATGGGTTACACCATGTATTTCCAATGGGATGGAAGAAGTATGCCCAAATGAGATGGGAAAGGAACCGATCTAGGCCTGATTATTGATTAGTATCCTTTTCTTGCTACATTAGAGCGGCAGTTCTCTTTCTGCTGAACTATAAAGGTAAGATTTACAATACTTTTCTAGTAGCATCTGCCAATAGACTTACTTCTAACAAATTGTGCATCGAATGTGGCATATGCGGCAAAGAAGATTTTGTGGACCCTGATACATCCTGCGACGAGGTTTTTACAGACTTTCTATCTTTTTTCTTCCCTACTTTTCTCCCAACTATGCTTTTACTACCTCTGACGCCGTCCGATGTAGGAAAGTCGTACATCCCATCGGAATCTGTATGAGGCATATGTTTTCCATAAAGATTTTTTGTAAATCTTTCTAATCCCGTTTTATCACTTAATGGGCTGTCACTTCTCGAACTAACAGGACTCAAAGGTTTTATGCATTCAACATTCGGTGGCTTCAAACAAGTTTTTTCATCTAATCCTCTCTCAACACTTATACATTTTACTATCGAACATTTTGTTACTCCACTGGGAGGAATTAAATTTTGCTTCACTTCCAAAACATCTTTCATAACAGATTCCATTTCTTTAGCACTTGTCGGTATATCATCAACTCTTTCATCAGTGCCTATGCCTTCGTCATTAGATTCTAATAATGGATCATCTGATAAAGTTTCAGAGTCTGATCGACCTCTCCTTCGTTCCTTCACGTTATCGCTGGTAGCTGCGGGACTGGAATTAGTTTTAACTAGCGGTCTCCTTCTAGATTGAAAACATGATGGACCTCCACCAGAACCAGGGTCATCCATTTCCGATGGGCATAAGGGATTGCTAGAGCCACATCTTGATGGTCCAGGACTTGCCATCGAACTGTAGCCGGAAGATGAAAGATTTGATTCCGAAGGTGCTCTATCTCCTCTTGCAGACATTGAGAACGGGCTCAAATAACACATGTTTGATGCTGAAGGTGGCGGTCGTGGAGATAACGGTTCATCTGATTCTTCACTTGCGTTATAAGTTATTGTTATTAAGGGAGGTGGATGTAGCTCCAAATGTGGTGGAGTTCTTCTGGGCGGTGGAGATCCAGGAGATGGTCTTTCTATGGTAAGTGTTGGCACGCAAAGAACTGGTGGCGCAGGTGACGGTGTTGACATTTCTCTTTCAGAGTCTTGACTTTGGGTTAAACTTGGTGTCGGTGAGTCTGACACCTGGGTAGATGGCGTTGGAGTATCCATATTCGCGAATGGTTGGGTAAGCTGAAAACAAACATGTGAATATAATAATGTACAGGTTCGAAAGTTTAATGAATTAAGGTTAGACTGATCAAATATAAATAAATTATCTCGTAAACCAATTTGTGACATTCATTTCATTGCGCCAAAATTTAGATTATATTCTCGCCGCAGTTAGTTTTTCTATTAATTGACAGGTTTATGCTTCATATGATAGTTAACTGGGCGATTTACAAAATTAACGTATTGCACTTGGTTGGGTATTTGTGTGAAAACGCTGTATAAAAAGGATGCTTATTTCCGCTATACATAGATATCAGAGTTGTTGGAGGCCTCCCAATGAGTACTCCAAGGACAGTCATATTATAAAAATATGCTGTTTCTTTTAGAATCAACATGGCTTAATCTCAATTATAACATAGTTTTCGATTTTCATAATCATTTCCTTACAGAACTGATTGAGTTTTTTTGATCTGAAGCTCTTATTGCCGTAATTATGTATGTAACAATACTCGTATTATTATATTTTTATGTTACAAGTTACAAAAAACTTAGGTAAAATATAAGTACTTAAAAACTTAGCTTTTTAAAATATATCTATAAGTGTTTATAGATGTTTATTAAGTGTTTTGAATAAAATACCTTCAACTTTAAAGAAGAGGTTGGCCTCTCATATTTTTCCATCCTTATTTCGTCCAGTTCATCTTCACTTGGCGAAGCGAAGGTGGTTGTAGATTCACTTTTGACATCCGATTCTCTTCTGACTCTGGGCATTCTAGGCGAAGGTAAAGGAGTGGGCAGTGGTGTAGGTAAAGGTGTCGGCAGTTCACGTATAGGCGATAAACATTTATTTATCGAACTAGGTACTTCCAGAAGAATAGATGGCGGATGTAGCAGGTTACATCCTGACGTAACAGATTTCTGAGCAGTAAGTGGGTCAACTACCTGAAAATGCATTATTAAATTTTAAAGAAGATATTCAAAGTTTTTATTAAAAATATAATGAATTCACCACTAACCTGAATTTCAATTGTATTATAAGGTCTCGCTATGGGAGAATCTGGAGCTAAAGAAGGCACTAGGGAAGAAGCAATGGATATATCATCACCATCGACGGTATCATCTTGAGGCGATGACGCGCTTGGTGTACTTGAAGCTGATATTCCGCCCGATGATGCACGTGATGCCATTATGGCAGACGATGATGAAAAATTACGGAACATTGCTAAGATTGAGTCAGCACTAGAAATTTTGGGCGTTCTGCAAACAAACAACAATATTTAAACTTAGTAATCAGAGTAAAAGTAGATTTGCTTTAAAATTCACAACCTAAATCCAAGTGCCATGATTGGATCGAGTTTTTGAGTTGATCGAATGAGAATCATTGATCTCCATGGACACCAGTTTGTAAAAGATAATGAATGGTGATCTCTAAAATGTACTTATTTATCTGGGGCAACGGAATAGCATTATTTTAAAACTGCGGTATCAAATCATTCTTACCTATATTTTTTTAGACTTGCATGGGCTAATGTAAAATCTAAACTTGACAATGAATCGCTTCCTTGATTACTTGATGTGCTATGAGGCGATCTTACTTCTACAGCCGGAGATGGTGGAGTACTTGATGCTTTTATTTTTATTCCTCTATGAGATATAACTGCCATTGGTATCGCAATAGTATTGGCCATATCTACTTCAGAACTAGAACTCATTTCTGCTGAAACCTTGTTGAGCAAACGCGCAAAAGTAACTTTCTTTTCTAGTTTTGGGTCAGCCATATGTCTCATTGAAGGGGAAGTAGAAGGTGAGGTATCTTCACTAGCAAAGGAGGTTTCCCTATTTTCAGAAAATTCCATAAATGATGGTGCACTTTCTGCTGCATTCAAAGTTTTTTTTTCTGACATTTGAATAAGTTCCTCCATGGTAATTTTTTTCGAATGTTCATTTGCAGGAGCTGGGCTAATTAGTTGTTGCAAAATTTGTTTCTTTTCCGCGGCGTTTTTCTTTGTAGGTGTTGAATTGTTTCTTTTTTTCCTAGGTGATGGCGTACCTAAAATAGTATTTGGTTATTTAAGAGTTCTTTGAAATTTATTATATATTTTGGGCTACAAAAGCAGTGTTTTGTGAAGTATCTGCGGTCTAATAAAGCAGTTGCTACTCTAATATACGTATTGCTGTTTTTAAGAATGCATTAGAACTTAAAGCTGTGTAAATACATAATATTTGAAGAACTTTGGAAAGAAGATATAGACTAATAACTTTCTTCAACTTAAAGCAGTTGTAAAAGATATTTTAAAGAAATAATGATATACAAGTAATTTCATGCTGAATTAACTACTTAATTTTATATAAAACAGTTGGACGATCTAGGAAGGTGCTAACGAAGGAAGGAGCAGTTCTGTCAGAAGAGATTTAAGATGTGCTTGAAGTATCAATAGTGCTGACAAAGTCTTTTATTTATGCAAAATTTTAGAGCATTCCACAGTGAACATAAAGTGTATTTAAATTAAACTCGCACTTCGCAGCGTTATAAAGAAATGAATAAAATTATAATTTTAGATATAGTCGGGGGCACAGATATATTTACACTGCAGTGTACACGTAAAATACTACCTCTCGATATGCGAAAATTTATTTAAACGTAACGCCGCAGTATAAGTAATATTCTTTGTTCTCGACTTTAAATCATGATATGTATTTATGTAGGTAATTGACGTAACTTAAACTAACTTAATTGAAATAACGTGTTTTAGCAGAATAGAAGAGGAAAGCTGTTATAGCTGGAGGAAATGTTGTAATTTTCACAATATTTTAATACATATACTCACGCCATAAATCCCTAGAAAGGGCAGCCAGAGCTAAGGGATTAGAAATTCCTCAGCCACTTTTCGAAAGTTGAATGGGGAAAAGATGGTTGAAAAAAGGTAGTTGGTGATGTGTCTCCATCCGCATCGCCCACAAAACCCTTAAAAGCCCCAATACCGTTAGTCGCCTCTTACGTACACCCACCGGAAGAAATGGGGTAGTGCTATTCTAAGCCGAACCTACACAGCACTTATAATATTTATTTTAACATTTTTGTTTTAATTGCAAAACAATAACAGTCTTTCTCAATTAGTGCATACTAGAAATAAAAACATGATATATGTTTGTAAGAATGATATAATGCAAAATTCAAGTTGTGCTAAGGGACACAAATATGGTGAGCGTGTTGATTTAATGGGCTGATATTTGTCATATAATCGAGACCGTTCAAAGTGAT